>PVKZ01005496.1:0-52156 GCA_004027375.1 Macroglossus sobrinus | reverse complement strand
GAAGGAAGGAAGGAAGGAAGGAAGGAAGGAAGGAAGGAAGGAAGGAAGGAAGGAAGGAAGGAAGGAAAAGAAAGAAGGAAAGAAAGAGAGAGAAAGAAAGAAAGAAAGAAAGAAAGAAAGAAAGAAAGAAAGAAAGAAAGAAAGAAAGAAAGAAAGAAAGAAAGAAAGAAAGAAAGAGAGAGAGCAAGGGAGGGAGGGAGGGAGGGAGAGAGAGAGAGAGAGAGAGAGAGAGAGAGAGAGAGAGAGAGAGAGAGAGAAATCAGCCTGCTCTGAACTTAGGTGATAAGATTGAGAAAAGTAGGTTCAAGCCTAGAATTTGAAGTCACACAGACCCAGTTGGATTCTGCCTGGTTACTCACCAGTTGTTTAAGATAAGACTGAGCAAATCACCCACTCCTCCTTGCCTTCTTTTCAGTGTCTCTAAGAGAAAGAATGATCAGCACATTGGCAATTGTCGCACAAAGTACCTGGCACCGAATAGGTATTTGCAAGTGTAGTTATGAGGATTCAAGATGGTGAGGCAGGTGCAACATGTTACATCAAGAAGGACACATCAAGTGACCTGCAGCCATGTGAATATCATCCCATAAGCCACTGGGTCCAGGCACTGCTAGCTAGCAGTGAGTAGCTGATAATAGCCCTGGAGGGAAGGAGGTATGTCTACAGAGATCAAATTTTATGATAGAAAAATAAGGATGAGGGCTATTTTTCTGATTTGTGAATTTTTTTATGTGCAGCATCTTACATTGGTATAAAACTGACATCACATTTAGTTATTCATTTCTCAAATGGCCTTTACGAAAAAGAATATGATTTTGTGGTGGCCTGGGAAAACCAGACTTCATTCACTGCTGTTGCTGGTAGAGACTCTGTCTCTGCTGCAAGCTCTGGCAGGAGGACTATGTTCTGGGGACACCCTGTGCTGGGGTCCCCGTCCCCAGGTAAAAATGCTTAGGGGTGGTCTAGTATCAGGTGGTGGTGATTAAGAGCAAGGACTATGAAGGTTGAATGTATTCTGAACCATAACCTCATTCCCTGGCTGTGTGGTATTGGGCGTGTTACTTAACGTCTCTGTGCTTCAGTGTCTTCAACAGTTAAATGGAGATGGCTGTGGAATTGACAGGATTGTTGTTAGCATACATGAGTGCTTTGGTATAGGACCTGGAAAATAAGCAGCTCTCAGGAAGCGTGTTTATTTTTTGAGGAGGGAGAGTCCTTGTGGTCTAACATTTATTCAACAGACGTGAGTTGAACATCCACTGGGAGCTGGTTCCTGGACTGAAAGAGATAGACATGGTCCCTGCATGCACAACCTGGATGCAGGGATAGACGTGGAGGAACAATTTCACAGATGCCTCTTTAATCGTAACTCCAGGAGAACGTCTGAATGAGAAGTGGCTGGAGTTCCTGTGGGCCCTAAGGCCTCCAAGATCCCCCCAGTCTTGTGACCCAGGGACTTATTGTCCTAGAACATGCAGAGGTGTTTTAGGAGGCAGTGCCCCGATCAATGTGCACACATGACATCAAAGCAGAGACCCCAGGCATTAAGGTGACAGAAATGCAAGCTGGAAGATGTGTGGCCATGTTGCAGAGGCTGAGTCGGAGAGGCTTGGATAGTGGCTCAGCCTCCACCATTTCTGAATCACAGCCACAGCCTCCATTCATAGGTTCCTTTCCAGAGGAGGCCCCTCTGTGGTTTCTGCCTCTACCTCTGTGGGGGAGCTGCAGGCCTCTGGGCTACAGGAGAGGCTACTATAGTCACATCAGTGTCCTACAGGTCAGACAGAGCAGGAGGCAAATTAGAGAGGGGCCTCAACTGGATATCGAAGACCACAGCTCAAGACCCAGATTTCTTGCTTTTCATATGACCTTTGAGAAGTAACCTCTTTGTGTCTTTAGTTTCCTTATCCAGAGAATAGAAATAAAAATACTACCTCCTAAAACCACTGTGAGGATGGATGAAATGAACCATTTGAAGGAACTTTATCAAAGGCAGCAAAGTATGTCATCAAAGAGCAAGACTGTACTGAGGGGTGACAGAAGGCTGGGTTCAAAACCCAATGCTACTCATTACTTGCCATAAGCTCATAATCTGACTGAACCTCTCTGGCCTCAGTCTCCCCATCTGTAAAATGAGGATAGTGGAAACTATACTTCAATCTTTGGTCTAATGCGAGGTTTAAAGAAATACTAGAACAAAAACACGTAGCCCAATACCCAGCAGGAGCAAGGACTCTCTAAATGGTAGGTAATATAAAATCAGCAGTCGACAAGTATATTTGAGCACCTACTAAGTGTTGGTCACCTTTCTAGGCACTTGTGATAGATGGGGAAACAGAATAGCTCCTATGGAGCTAATAGGAGAGATAGGCATAGATAATATGAAATAAACTACCTAATAAGGTAAATAAGGGTAAGTGACTTTGAGAAAAAATAAGGCAGGCTGATGGGATAAGGGATGTTGAAGGGGTTGGAACTTTGGTGAGATGGCCAGAGAAGGCCTCCATGAAAAGGTGACATCTGAGTAAAGAGCCAAAGGTGGCAAAGAAATGAGACATGCAATCATCTGGGGCAAGAGTGGTCTGGGCCGAGGTAGGACCAGTACAAAGGTTCCAGGGTGCATGTCAGGGATTAAGGACAGGGACAGAAGCAGGAAATGATGTCAGTGAGGTTATGGGGCAGATCGGGCAGGGCCTTTTGGTCATTGTAAGAGCGTTGGCTCTTATGCAAAATAAGATGGTAGCCTTGGGAGGATCCTGAGCACAGCAGTTATGCACTTTGACAAGTTCTGATTTGACAAGGGTACTTTGTACTAATGGTGCAAAGTTGGACACAGGGACCCAATTAGGACACCATGGTCCAGACAGGAGGTGATAGTGGTGGCTGTTGAGAGGGTAAATATTATCATGGCCGAACTTATCAAATCATTATGCACACGTTAGTGCATGCCAGGCTCACAGTAGGAGCTTCATACCAGTTGTCAGCCCCCTGATGTCTGATCCCGCCTGCAGTGGTTGCCCCCAGCTTCCAGCCAGAGTGACGTGTTCTCAGCCACCCCTTGACTGCAGCCTGCCAGGCCGAGATATGTCAGTGCCTTTAATCTTCCCCAGAGCCAGTCTCCCCTTCCCCTTAATCAAAGCAGCTGACTTGCACTGACCCCATTCAAACTTGTCTAAATCTGTCTGAGACTGAGGGGCGTGGAGTGAACTCTAAATGCTCTCCAGACGACCACAGAATTGTCCCGGCTGGAAGGAGCCTCAGAGAGTCCCAAGTCTGGGGTTTCCATTTCCTAAAAAACTAAGAATTGGTGAGGGCAAGTCCCGTTTCTCACCAGTTAGTTGCACGGAGGATTAATTGCAAAGCCACTACTGGACCTCAGTTCTGGGTTCCAGCTCTGTATTCTCTACCTCCAACTGCAATGGACCCCCTCTTGGAGGAACTTCTTGCCTCTTCCACTGGAAGACTTTATTTCTCCACTGTACATGCCACGGTCCCTCCCTCTGCAGACTTGAGGAGTGTTGGGTTTAACCACATCTGATGGTGACCTTGGAGTCCACTTGGAGACTCTTTGATTTGCTCATTTCAGTTGGCCAGAATTGTCTTAGGTCAGAGCTGCCATGCAGGAGGAAGAGAGCATGGAAAAATCAAGGTAGGATACAGAGAATCCAGGCAAGACCTGGCACTGGGAGATGGGAGGGAGGGGTCTTTGGGTGCTTCCCAGATCTTTTCTTGACTTCCGCTGGCTGGCGCTGTCAGGGCACTTGATTTTCTAGGTGATTAAGACGGCTCCCAGCACTCTCACCAGCAAGGTGTCATCACACAGCTGATCTTTGCTCAGATAACAGGTGAAGATAGTGGAGCAGTTCCAATTTGCATTTCTCTTATTACAAATGACACTGAGCATCTTTTTACTTGTTTCAGAAATATTTTCTTCTCAATTCATACTACTTCTAAATGGAGTAAAATAATTAGACATTTTTCTGTGATACAAATTTCAAATGTTTTCCCCAATTTTTAAATTTTTTTGCATAGATTTTGCTATGTGGATTTTTTATTTAGTTGACTTTATCGATACCTTCTTTTGTTGTTCCTGTATCATAGTTTTACCTCATAATTTATTCATTTACTCATTCATTAAAAGGTATTGATTGTACATCTACTGTTGGTTGGTCAGGGAATACAGGATTAAACAGGACAAACTAGACCCCTTGCCCTCACAGAGCACAGAGTCAGGGAAATAGAAAATAAGCAAGAAACTGATATTGAGATGACACTTTCAGAGAGTGGCAAGTTCAATGATGAAAATGAAAAAGATGACATAAAAAGTTAAGGCTGGTAGAAGACCTGTTTTAGATTTTATTAGTTACATACTGCTGAATAAGAAATTACCATTTAGCAGCTGAAAACTGTACTCATTTATTATGTAACTGTTTCTCTGGGTCAAGATTCTGGGCAGGACAAACCTGGGTGTCCTGCTCAGGGTCTCACTGGCTGCATTAATGTGTTGGCTGGATTGTATTTTCATCTGAAGACTCAGCCAGGAAACAGTTGCATCTATGTTCCTTCAGATTATTGGCAGAACTCAGTTTCTATGGCTATTTGACTGAAGACCCAAGTGTTCTGCTGGCTATCAGCTGAAGACTGCCCCTTTGATCTTAGAGGCCATTTCTTAAGGGAGCAAGGAGAATCTCTTGCCTTAGGAAAGGCCTGGTCCCACTTTTAAGGGCTTTACCTGATTAAGCCAGGCTCACCAAGAATACACTCTCCTTTGTTTCATAACAAACCTAATCACAAGAGTGATGTTCCATCACCTTTGCCATACTTATTGGTTAGCAGCAAATCGTAGGCCCCACACTCACTCAAGGGGAGGTGATTACACAAAGGTGCTCACACCAGGAGATGATGTAAATTGGTGCATCCACTATGGAAAACAACATGAAACTTCCTCAAAAAGCTAGAACTACCATACTGTCCAGCAATTCCACGTCTAGATATTTATCCAAAGGAAATGAAAGGGCTAACTTGGAAAGGTATCTGCACCTCCATGTTCATTGCAGCATTATTTTCAATAGCCAAGACAGGGAAACAACCTAAGCATTCATCAGTGGATGATTGGATAAAGAATATGTGGTATATAAACAATGAAATATTATTTAAGCCATGAAAAGAAGGGCATTTTGCCATTTACAATGACATGGATGGACCTCAAGAGTATGACATAAGTCACAGAGGAAGACAAAACCTGTATGATATCACTTATATCTGAAATCCAAAAATGAACAAACAAACCTGAACTCATTGATATAGAGAACAGATTGGTGGTTGGCAGAGGTGGGGTTTTGAAGAAAGTGGGCAAAATGGGTAAAGGTGGTCAAAAGGCATAAACTTTCAGTTATAAAATAAACAAGTCATGGAGATGTAATATATAACATGGTGACTATGGTTAATAATATTGTGTTATATATTTGAAAGTTGCTAAGAGGATAAATTTAAAAGTTCTCATCTCAAGGAAAAAAAATTGTAATAATGTATGACAGGTGTTAACCAAACTTGTGGTGATCATTATACAACATACACAAATATCAAATCATTGTGTTGTACCTGGAACTAATATAATGCCAATTACATCTCAGCTTAAAAAAATTATTGAGGGTCACCCTAGGATTTCTCTGCCACATAGATTTTGTTGAAGAAGACCTTTGAGAAGAGATGATGGCTAAGCTAATACTTGAATAACCACAAGGAGACAATCGTGCAAACATAAGAGGAAATAGCTTTCCTGGCAGAGGGAACAGCAAGTGCAAAGAAAATTTTAAAAGTCGGGGTGACAGGAGTATACTGAATAGAGGTAGATGTGATGGCACAATGAAAACAAATGCACTACACAGTGAAATGAAGTGAAATGAAAAATGAAATGAAATGAAATGAAATGAAATGAAATGAAATGAAATGAAATGAAATGAAATGAAATGAAATGAAATGAAGAGTAAGAAGTAGATCTAGGACCTCAGGACTAGAAGTTGGGAGACCCAACCTCAAATCCCAGGCCAGCCCCTCACTTGCACAGTAACCCTGGGCCTCTCCCTTTCCCCCTTGGCCTGATCTGCCTCCCTATGGACCAAAGGTGATCAAGTCTGATGGCCTTGAGCACCTTTCTAACTTGAGCAACCCTAGAGTCTCCGATAGAGTAAATTACATCTCTAGCTAATTAGCCAATGACACCAAATTAATTAAGGCCTGGGAAAGTGATTATGTCTACTTCAGGCTTTCTCACGCTTCTTGGATATCATTGGGGAAGGAATGGGGAGAGAGTAAGAGCAAAGAATGCAAGAACACCCAGGGGGACAGGAGTAGGGGCTCTCAATCCGCCGAAATCAACGCAAAGTATTCTGGACCCTGGCTGGAGTGCGGTGGGTCTGCACAAATCATTAAGCCCCCTCGCCGGGCAGGAGGCTCAGCCAGGGCCCAGCCCTTCTCACTGACAATCCATGCGGAGTTAGTTTGGCCCCACGAAGTGTAGAGATCAGATTTCTCTGCTCATCCTTGCCATGGAAAAGCAAACACGTGGTGGTGGTTGGGAGTTTGGGGTTTGCTGGGAATTTTATTCTTAATTTTTTTGGTCAGTTCCAGAGGAAACATTGACTTTCAGCCAAGCTGATGGAAAGATAGACTAGGCCCCAATCAGAGTAGGACTCCATCCAGATTGCTCTACATCTCTTACTGGGAGAACAGGCTATTCCCCACCAGTACTGGGGCAGGACAGAGGGATGATGGGTGTTCTGAACACTGTTCTATTATGTGGTCCCCTCAAAGGCACGAAGTTCCAAGAGGAGTCTGAGTGAATGGGAGGTGTTGAGAGCAATTGGGGGTCTAGGTTCAGAAGGGAGAGTTGGGCATTCCACTAACGTGTCTTCCAGACAGGGGACCCAGGGTCCTGACAGCCCTCTGCTGTTTTTGGAAACAGCTTTGTTGTTTTTATAAAATTGACACTTACTAGTTGTATAAAAAAAGGGGTGGGAGGGAAGAAGAAAGAGAGAGAGAGATAAAGAGGAAGAAGAAGGACAGACATTGCAAAGAATAAGGAAAAAAATAAAAGTCCCTTTAGTGACTCTGGATGAGTTCCTCTAGACTATAAGTCCCTTGAGGGTAGAAGAGACTGTGTTGTATCCCACTCATACCCTCAGTGTCTTCATTAAGAGGAAAAGGTGCTTACCCAGGGAAAACATGGTGACCTCAGAGAGTCTTCTAAGATGACCATCCATGTCCAATTGATTGGAAACTGTGCACAGCATAGAGAGGGAGGTGGGACCCCAGTGTGCCCACCCTCCTGCCTCTCCAGGATCTGGTGCTGTGTCCCTGAAGGTGGCAGACTCTGTTGATTGTGTCTGACTCCACTTCCTGTGGCCTTGAGAGGTGCAAGGGAGGGAGGGTACAGGCAGGGTGTGGTTTCTGGGATACACAGAAGAAAATTCCAGAAGATTAGGCACGGATATGGGACGAGGGCACAGGGCTCTGGCTTTCATTTATGCCCTGCAAGCTGGTGACACTTATTTTGGTTCAGCAAAAGGCAAGTGGCATCTGGATGCCCAAATAGGAAATAATTTTCTCCTTGATACTTTTTCCTCTGATGATAATCTCCTAATTAGAATATGAGATGTTCAATTACACAATGAGAGAGCATCCAATGGCAACGCATTCCGAGTCATGCTTGCTGTTCATGACAGAATGAGCATTTATCCTTCCCTATTCTTAAAACTGAGAAAACTGAGGCTCTGGGAATTGTGACCTCCTCGGGGTCACGTGATTGGTTATTCAGCAGCAGAGAAGGATAAATATACAGACATCTTCACATCTGACCTTCCTCATATTTCTCTAGCTTCACCTTCCACCCTTTTCTCCCATGCTTTGCCCAGCACCAGTTGTGAACCATGCTCATCTTTCACCTTGTAGTTCCTCATCTCCACACTGTTGCCCAGCTATTTCCTCTCTTGGGAAGTCCTTCTTCCTTTCTGGAAAATTCCAAATTGTATTTGAAGACTCAGTTAAGATGCCCACCAGGCTGCCTTCCCTGATATCTGCAGTGAAGAAACAGCTCCCTTTTCCCTGAACCGTATTTGTACCATTTATATTTTTTGTTGCAATCTTCTAGTGTATCTCCCCAACAAACTAGCATGCCTGAAAGCAGTAGCTGTGTTCTATTTAGTTCTGCTCTCCTACAGCTACACACAGATAGATATCTGTTGAATGAATGAATAAATTTTGAATTTGTAAATATTCTCATAACTGCCTGTTAAAATGGCAACTGTCATACTAATCTGCCTCCTTCAGCACCAGGCACAGAGACATATGGGTACCAATGTCTTATCACTGTGGTGCTCAGCTAAATTTAACAGTGCTCTTTGTTCTGTTCCAGTGCCATGTGACCTCTCCTTTAAGCAGATGGAAAGGGCTCACCCCATTTTCTCCCTTCCAAGAAAGCAACATGCCCTCTGTCCCTTGGGCTGTCACCAGCAGTGCGCTAAAGTTGATAGCTCTTCAATGATATCTTTTATAATTTTAATATTAATTATAAATATTTCTCCTAATTTTCTAATGAAATGTCCTTTTGTCAAAATCTATCAAACCTAGAATCAGAAAAGATAGAAATGATAAATGTCCAAGAATCCCTGGAAATCAAGGTAGCTTCATTGCCATCACAATTATTGGTCTCATGCCTTGAACACTTGTTTCCACAGCCAGTGACTTGCTGTATGACCTTGAACATATCGATGATCTCTTCTGAGCCTCTGCCTCCCCACCAGTAACATGGAAATAAATGCTCTGCTTACTTTACAGAGCTGCTATGAGAGAACTCCATGCAGTGTCAGGCATGCACCAAATGATAATGGTGGTTGTTTTTAATAGCAGAGCAGCTAGAGACTAACTGCCTGGGTTTCAATCCTGGCCTTGCCACTTAGCTAGCTGGGCAACCTCCGACAAGTACCTGGTGTTGCTGGGTCTTTGTTTCCTCATTTGTCCAAAAGGAGATAATGATAGTTCTTACCTTTTTATTGTGAGGATTAAATGAGATAATAAATGTAAACTAGCACTTAGAATAGTGGCAGACTCATAGGGAGTGCTCAGTAAATCATAGGCATGTTGGGTTACTCTTGCCTTTATTATTTTTTTCAAAGTTGCTTATTTGTTCTGGATTTAGAAATAAAATTCTAAAAGATTGCAGCCAAAAGAAATCTTAGAAATCATGATAAGAGATTCTTCCCATTGCTCAGCTGGCCAAACAGAGGCCTAGATTGGTAAGACCAATTGCCAGAGATTGCAAAGTCCAGACAAAGGCAAAGACTTCCTGGGCCCCAGCCTCTCCCTTCTGAGCCCCTTAAGGGGAGGTGGCTGGGTGGGGGCTGGCATTCATAGAGGACCTGTTTTTGAGACTTCACTGAGATCCTTCTCCTACACTTTTCTACCCCATAGGAATCATGGGTTGTCATGGGTTGTATTACCTGGTAACAAAGACTTTCATCTGGGAAGGAGCTATTCCCTCTTTCTGGTGTCATCATTGTTCTCCCCAGAACCACAGTGTTCCAGAAAGAATTTCTCTTCCTCCTCCAAGACTAGGGTAGGAACGAGGGTACTAGGAGAGAACTCCCAACCACTTTGAAGGTAACGTTGACCCTGGAAGGAAAGTTAAGACACAAAAGGAAGGAGGAATTCCTGAGTACATTCCAGACAGTGAACCTGACACAGCCCTGCCTTTCTGGAAAGCACATTCTACTTGGGAGATCGCAAGAAACAAGTCGTTGTTAAAATGGTGATGAAATAGAGGGAACTGGACCTTTCAGATGAGGAGATCAGAGAAGGTTATGTTACTGCATGCTCACACACAGTGCCTCAGGCCCCCACCCAGTCCCCAGATGGATTTTCCCAGGAATCCTATTGGTCAAAATGCAAATTAACTCGGAGAGTTGCCCAAATATCACAGAGTTCCTAAGGAGTTTGTAGACCAGATCCCCTTAAGCAGCATTCAAATCTTGAATCTTCCCTCCACCCATCTCTGCAGCATGACTGTGAACACCGTACTTATCCATTCTGAACCTTGGTTTTCTCATTGCTAATACAAGATGGTTGTAGGAGGCGTCAACCATAGGGTTGACAGGAGGAGTCAAGGAGATCATATATAAGAAAACATATAGCTATGGCTCAAAACTGTTAGCCATTTTTTTTTATCCTTTCACCTCCTTTTCTGTCCACCTTTTTTCTATACTCCATCTTCCTTCTCTCTAGGATTTTATACTTCTTTCTCTTCATCTTGTCTCTTTTTGTGCACCTACTCCCTTTCCTCTTTCTCCTCCTCTTTCTTGACTCTTTCTCTTCTCCTCCAAGTGAGTATCAGAATAAATTTCACTCTAGCAGGGCTAAGAACACAAATGCCCTCAGGCTCTCTCCCAGTGGTAAAGCAAGAACACGTTCTGCCCAGGTGAGCAAAATAAGAAAGTCTGGCTGGGTGACACTGCTGGCCAGACTCCTGGGGGTAGATGTGCAGAGGGCTCCTCACTTCATTTCCTGGGCACTGAGGTTGTGGCTGAATCAGTCTCCTCGCTGTATGCATGTGCCTCCCTTTCCTCCATCAATGTAGAGGATAAATATATTATAGCCATATTGTCGCAGTGTGGGAGGGACTTGGGGTTCCTCTCAAGAACTGAAAACAAAGGCATATTGCTTCTAACTTATTTTAGCAGTTTTTAGTAATATAATTTTCAGTTCATTTGGCTATCAAAAACATACTTTTTCCCCTTTTCTTCTCACCAAAAAAGGTGAAACAGATCTTGGCTGTGCTGGGGGTGCTAGTGGCTTAGTTTTTCTTCCTTTTTTTTTTATCCGAACTAATTTCTCCATGCTGTGGAGAATTTGTCACATGCGCAGGTCTGTTTGATTTCATTAAACAGAATATTTAAGCATAAAAATTGTTTAATCGCCTTGTGTCATTATGAGATGAATTTCATTTTGCATACATTTGCATATTTCATCAGAATTAAGGCTGCTAATATGCAAATGAGAGACAGGTTGCGGCTGAGGTGTTTATTGTAATAGCTGCAGGCTGTTCCACTTGGACAGCTTTCTAGGTGGTAGGGAAGGAGGGGGAGGGAGAACTTGGGGTGGCTTAGAGACCTTCAAGAAGCCTTTGGGTCTCTGAAGCTTCCGCCTTGTTGGAGCAAAGATAGCTGGGCGTGGCCTGCCTTCCTGCCCTAGAAGACTGGCCAATCAGAACAGGTTGGTCTGGGGGTGGCAAGGAGAGGACCCGCCGTCTGCCTCAAAGACTCTTGGGAGCCAGCGGGTACCAGGGCTGAGGTGAAGGACCAGGGCGAGGTTGAGGCATTGTATTGGCCCAGATTTCCCCCCAGGATGGGCAGATGGCATTCTAGAGGCCTCCATAGCCTTCTCTCTGTTCCTTCTTCTTCTGCCTGCTTTTTTTCTTTCCTGTTGTTTTCTCCATAGCTTTGTTTCAAGACCTATTGAGTTTTTTACCCTTTATTTCTTCCTCTTTGTTTTTCCCTTACACATTTACTCCTGTGCTTTCTTCCATCCAGAATGGGCTGGCATCCTTGTCTATTGTCTCTCTCTCTCTCTCTCTCTCTCTCTCTCTCTCTCTCTCTCTCTCTCTCTCTCTCTCTCTCTCTCTCTTCTGCTTCTTGCCTGCTTTGTTCTGTTCCCCACCCTGACTTACTGGTTCCCTTCCTTTCCTTAGCTCCCATCTCACTTCCTCCTTCCTCCATTACAGCCCCCTTTCCTCCTCACCCCGCCAGCCTAGAGGGCATCTGCAGCAGTCAGGAATGGTTTGAGGTGGGGACAGTATAGGCAAGATTCCACTTGCACAGCCACCCAGCCTCTGCATCTGAAATCTTTGATGAATACCTGCCCTCATTTGAAGGTCAGAGATTAGATACATATCATTTTCTCCTCCAGGGCCTGCACTGATTGTCCCCAGGAGAACAGGTTCGAGTCACCCCCCCAGGCACAGACCAAAGATAGGAGAACTGGTGTTTGGTGCATAACGAGCCAGTTGTGAGATCTCAAGGGGTTTGGTAAAGACACCATTTTTAAAAGAAAATAGCAGGGACGATCCCCCCCACCCCACCCTACCTCCTGTTCTGTGCAGTCAGTGACTGGTCACAACACTTCCACAAAGATGAGTGAGGGCGATTTGGAAAAGGGCCATTTGTACATAGCAAACCTGAAAGACAACTTGAGCATGACACCGGCCTGAACAAACCTAGCCTTTTCTCCAGGCCTCAGTTTCCCCTGCTATCTCTTGGAAGTCTCTGAAGACTTCCCTAGCAGTTGCAAGCAGAAGATGATTTGGAAAGGACAGGATATGTTCATTAAATCAACCACTATTAAGTATTTACTGTATGAGTGAATACCAAGGCAGCCGTAAACAAGACAAGGCCCTTGCCCTTTAGCAACTAACACTTGGATAGAGAAGGCAAACCACAAGAGGTGTGATTATGTCAGGTAGTGATAAATGCCATAAGTGGGGAGGTGGACAGTGACTAGACCCCACTCATTTCTATTGCTCTCTTTGGCTGATGTTGGTAGCCTTGTCCTGGGTTCAATTTCTGGGCCACACCCCCAAGGGCCACTGGTCCCATGTTTCCACACCACCCAGAAGGCCCTGCAGAGAATCGCTGGTTTGTCTCAGACCCTTTGAGCATCTCCCCAGAGCCGGTAGAGCAGCATCTGCCAGGCGAACTACCCGCCTCCAGATTAGCTGCTCAGGCCTGCATTTTAGAGCCTGAGCAATTAAAACAGAATTAATTGGCTAGTAGGCAATCACCTTCCAAAGCAGGCGGGGTGGCATGTTTTGCTGAGTTGACAAACTGAACACAATGCATATATCGACCAGGGGCAGCGGGGAGGGGTGGCTAGGCTGGCCAATGGGGTTTAGAGGCATCCTCTGCTCCCTTCCCACCCCCACTGCATGCAAAGGCCAACCATCAGGATCTGAGCATCTCTGTGGGGAATCCAGCTTTGCTGGAGCAGAACGTTCTGGAATAGAACTTTGCCTCACAACTTTTAAACACCCAACCCAGGGATGTTTTGAAATTTGATTTGATTTTTAATATCTTTATTCTCTTCCCAATAGTAAAAGCAATACATTTCTTATTGATTTTTAAAAATCAAATTTTGCAAGTATGTATGACTTAGAAAGCTCCATAAAATAATCTGTCTGCAAGTATATTAGCATTTGCTAGGGGGGAATCTACAGGAATATATACTAAACTGTCAACAGCAGTTAGCCATGCATGTGTGTCTGTGTTTGTCTGTGTGTGTGTGTGGGGGGGGGTGGATTAAAGGAAGCTTGCATACATGTAACGCATTTAAAGGAAAATTGAATGGGCACTAAAGTAGATAATGTGGCTTGTTACTGTGGATTATGTTGTTTTGTTTTTAGTATCATGAAAATCAAATATGTTTATGGTAAAGAAAAAAAAGAAATATGGAAAAGACCCCTGAAATCTATTCTTCCATTTCCACCTGCAAGTGGTGACCCACTAATGGAATGTTCTGGAGGGGACGAGCATGGCTCCTGAGCTAGAATTCAGGGTCCTCTGCCTCCTGGCTGTGCGACCTTCTCCAAGTACCACTCTGGATTTCAGTCTCAAAAATGGGAGTATACTTGGTACCTACCTCAACCTACTGAGATAATTGCGCATAAAGAACTGCCCCCGGTGCCTGGCACATGGTGAACGCTAAATGAATGGCAGCCATCAGTATTGGCTACTGCCCGGTCTTTCTGGAAAGATGTCATGCACACAGGTTTTTAAAGAAACTTGACTTATTGTATTAAAACCCCCTAGAACACAGGGACTACCAACATCTCCCTCCCTACTCCGTTATGCCTAAGTAAGATGACAAAAATTGAGTAGTTCTATTTCCAAGGTACCTGATTTCATAGTGTCCCAGGAGGTGTCGAGATTCTCAGAAAGAACTGTTAAAAGATAGCACAGAACCCAGAAGAGAGAGAAGGTGGCAGCAGGGGAGGGAATACTAAGATTGAATTATATCAAAGTTGGGATGATATGGGAAGCCCAGAGATCCGAGTTTAATTTCTGGCTGTGCCACTTATACCTCATGGCCGTGGGCCCATTCCTTTCTCTGTCTGAGGCCTCAGTTTCCCCATCTGAGACACGCAGCAAAAATAAATAACTTATCTAGCACCCATTAACTGAGAGAAAAATATTGTGAACTACCATAATTTTTTTTTTCTTTTAACAAACTTACATATCCAGTAGTCAGGGTTCCAGGAGATCGAGGTGAGGAAGCAGAGATGGGACTGTCCGACAGCTAAGTGTAAGTGTTTGAGAGTGAAAACTCTGTACAGAGAACTGTGCTGTAGAGCCTTAGAGCTCCCTTCTAGAAGCCAGTGGCTAGGTCTAAAGCGAGCTGCCAGGAAGCCCTCGGCCTGAAGGTAAGTGTTTGTGTAAGGAGCCAGGGTGAGAGCCAGGAGCGGGGCGGCCGTGATTGTACCGACGAGACCTCGAAACCTGAGCGCGTCTTGCCTGCAGTCAGATGGGGGTCACCAAAGCCAGACTAAATAGTCTGGCGGGCCGGGCTCTGGGCTGTCTGGAAAATGATCCCAGGATGGAAGGAATAAGTCAGGGAGGGGGCCAGGAGTGGGGACACAGTCAACAAGGCAGAGCCCTGTATCAGCAGCCACCCTAAGGCTGTCTCCCCAGGGTGGAGCCTAACCATGAAAGAGATGGCATTTTTTAAAAATTTTTTATTTCAGTTTTTGCTTCTTAATGGTGAGGAGGAGGAGGCTGCGGGGCAGCTCAGGGCCCTCCTCTGCTCGCCTGCACAAGGCTCCTGGAGGCACGCTTCACTCTGTTCTTTAGGCTTGGGGCTAAGTCCTCATACCAAAAGGGGTTTGAGTGACACTGTGTGGCCTTGGACTGGTTAATTAGCCTCTCTGTGCCCCGTTGTCCTTCATTTGCCAAGCAAAGATAAACCTATGTGTCTATGTTGACAGAGGCTGGGGCCATAAAAGCACATATGCACTTTTATGTGGGTGGGGAAAAAGGTGCCACTCCAGGCAGAAGTTGTCCCCTAGATTCAGACTGCCAAGTTGAAGATATGGACCAGGTGCCCTTGGGCAGTGAACAATATGCGTAATTGCACATGGCAGTCCTGGGAGCGGCAGGAAATGAGTAAGGCCTACAGCATTCCTGACACTTGCTCGGTGCCAGTCACCATCCTCAATGATCCAAACCTGACGTCAACACAAGACGTCACATTCTTTCCCTCTTCTTAGGGATGAGGCAGTTGAGGCTCAGAGAAATACAGTAGCTTGCCCAAGGTCACATAGCTAGTGATAGGATTTGAGCACAGATCTGATTCTAAAGCCCTTTTTCTACAATACCTTATGGATTATTACCATGAATATTAATATTTCCTTCTAATGATTAAGCTTCAGTTTAAATATTACTTCTTATGACCCCAGCAACACTATTCACAACAACTAAAAGGTAGAAGGAATCCAAATATCCATCAATGGACAAATGGATAAAAAAAAGTGTGGTCTATCTATACAATGGAATATTACTTAGTCTTAAAAGAGAGGAAATTCTGACACACACGGCGACATGGCTGAGCTTTGGGGACATTATATTAAGTGAAATAAGCCGGTTATGAAAGGACAAATACTGTTTGATTCCACTCATATGAGATACCTAGAAGAGTGAAATCCATAGAGACAGAATGTAGAATGGTGGTTGCCAGGGGCTGGAGGATGGGGGAGGAGAAGTTAATGTAATGGGGACAGAGTTTCAGTTGGGAAGGTTAAAAAGGTTTTAGAGATGGGTGGTGGTAAAGGTGGTACAACAAAGTAAATGTGTTTAATATGACTACACTGTACACTTAAAAATGGTTAAGATGGTTCATTTTATAGTACGTATGTTCTATCCCAATAAAAAAGAATCCCTTCTTTAAGGACTCCCCATGTACATCCCAGCAAAGCTGCTCCCACAGAGGCCTCTGCTCTCCCTTTCTCACCCTCTGCACCCCCACAAACATGTATTTCATTATCTCCAGGCTCCCAGAAAAGACAGTGGCCTTCCCTGCCTCCATCACTGCAGTGTCCCCTAGGGTTAGCTCAGCACCTGCACCTGACAGGCCCTTAGAAGTAATTCTGAAGAAATAACACCAACTACAGATAAACAATAATGCTGGCTATTTAAAAATATCTGATTAGAAAAGAGAGTTTTCTCTGAAGCGTATAAAAAATCTGGCTTGCTTGACCATGCTGGAGAAGTACAAGTTTGAGGGCCCCATGGTGCTCATCTGGGAAGTGAAGCACACACCCTCACAGTTTCTTCTGGAAGCCTTGGAGAAGTCCCTCCATGTCTCCTCCAGGTCTGGTGCCTGAAGATTATGAGCACCGTGACCAGCTCTGTTCCCTGGGCAGGTTGGAACACCCAGCAAAGGCACATTGCTTTTCAGTGCTTCTCAGGTCTCGGGGTCTTGGCTCCATTTCCTGGCTCTCAATGAACCAAGCTGATGGTCACAAAACTGAAGGTGGCCGGTTATCCTGATCCCTGGGTGTCTCCCATTGCCTGCCCTTGGCTCTCATTCCTTCCAAACCTCAGAGCGTTCGGCTCCACTCCAGGTGGTCTGGGAGTGTCCTGTAGAGCACTGACAGGTTCCCGGGGATGAGAGATCACGAACCCATTTCAGAGTTGGTGAGGTCTGAGCAGGGGATGCAAGACCCTTCATGTGACTCCTCATTCACTCACTCATATCCCTGAGCTAGAGAACACAGTCATTCATTTTCAAATACCTATGAGCCCTTGAAAGCGCAGGGCTGGGTTTTAGAGATATAATGGGGGAAAGGGTGTCCGGGAGGGTGCCCTGCCTTTATCAGACTCATAGTCTAGGGCTGGAGACAAATAGGCAGCAACATCTGCCAAGTACACTTAACCTGAGAACCAGGATAAGGGCTGTGAAAGAGGAAAAGAGAGCTGGAAGAGCTGATGTAATAGGAATGCGTGGTCCAGTCTGGGAAGTGAAGCACACACCCTCACAGTTTCTCTTGGGAGGTCCCAAGAGGCTTCTCTGAGCTCCCTCAAGTTAATGCTTCTGATAATCTGTTCACGGGGAGGAGGCAGAAAACTACCAGATGGAGGGAACACCAAGTGGAAGGTTGGTATGGTGGACCAAGCGAGGAAGAACAAACCACAGAAAGAAGGTCAGTGTGGCCGGCGCTATGGAGAGCCACGGAGGGTGCTGGTGGAGAAGGCCAGCCACACCACTGTGGGAGGGACTCTAGTCCACAGCCTGGGGCCCAGAGGCAGCATAGAAGGGACTCACCAGGGGTGAGACATGATTGTGTTTTGAAAAGATCACACGTACTGCTGAGAGTGCAATGGATTAGGGGGACCTGGAAGGCAGAAGAGAGGCTCCTGCAGGCAACCAGGTGAAAGATGATGGTGGCCAGCCCCCGGGTGGCAGCAAGGAACGGGGAGGAAAAGATGACAGAATCAAGAGAGATTTGGGCAGGAATGTCTGCAGAACCTGCTGGGTGATGGGGAGGATGGGGTAAGGAAGAGAAGGGGTGCAGGGAAGTCACAGAGTACTGTGATAGAGATACTGGGACAGGAGACCTGAAAAATCCACAATCCCCAAATCCACACCTGTTATTTTATGGATGGCAAAACTGAGGTACTTAAAAGCAACACGCTTTTTCCAAGATAATGCAGTGAGGCTGTGCCAACCAGGGACCAGAATTCATGTCCCATGTGACTGATGACATCAGCTGCAGTCCAACCAGAGCAGAAAACTTCATTTGCTTATTCATTCATTCAGTGGGTACTTTTGATCCTATTAGATGGACACAGAAATAAACTCATCCCAGTTCCCGTCCTCAAGGAGTTCTTGGTGGAGGTGACAGACACACAGACCTGCCCTCATAACCCAGGGAGGATAAGGATCCAAGCAGGATTTACCACAGCTGCAGGAAGAAGAGAAAGAAGCATTAATTCTGCTTGGAGAAAAAGGGTTTTCTTGAGAGTCTTCAAGAAAGGTGCTTTTTGAGTCGAATCTCTTAAGTATGTGTTTGCTAGTAGTCCAAAGTGGAAAATGAAGCATACAAAGCCCCAGGGGCATGATAGTGGATTGGGCATATTCAGGAAATGGGAAAGCATTGGTTTGAATGAAGAGTAAGTGGGTTTGAATTGCAGGAAGCAGGCCTGGCCTGGGGCCTCAGGTGAGATGCCTAAACTATGGAGGGTGGCTCTCGGGTCTGAGGCAAACTTTCCTCAAAGCCCATTGCTTGGAGTACTAGGACCAGCTCTGCAGGCAAAGGCTTTTGTTACTGTTTTGGTCAACTGGAAGCCTTGATTTGCAGTCAAACATTCACATCCTCCAAAATACAAAATAACGTGATGCTCATTAGCTTTTCCCATGTGCTATTATTACAAGAGGTGACTTAGGGTCATGGTGACTCAGGGCTCTGGAACAAGTGTGTCTGGGTACAGAATTCAACTTCGCATGATGTTGGGCAATCACACCACTCTTGGTTTTCTTATCTCTGAAATGAGAATAAAACTAGGATTAGGAGGATTAGCCTCTCTGAGATTTGTCTGATGTGCACAGTGCTTAAGAGAATACCTATTACTCACCAAATATTAGCTATGTTTGTTGATTTCACAACAACCCTATAAAAACACGCAATTGTTATCATTTTTAAAGATGAGACAGGTGAGGCTTTATAAAGGATGTAACTTAACCAAAGGTTCACAGATAGAAGTTGGTAGAGCTGGGATCTGAACCCAGGTCCTGAGCTCCTTTCTGCCTGCCACACTGCATCTGAACTAAATGTAAAATTCGAGACTACATGCAGGTGATTCTAGCCTGCAGAATTTAGTGTCGAGTGGAAAAGGATATAACTTGCCTCCATCCAGCAGGGCTGGCTTTGGCAGGGACATCCAGGGAAACTGGGCCTGGCCTCTGAGCCACCACAATTGCTTGTCCAGAATTGAGCACTGCTCTGGAGATGGACAACTGTAGGTTCAGATCCTAGCTCTGACCACTTTCTTCCTAGCTGAGTGACCTTGGACAAGGCACTAACATCTCTGAGCCTCCATTTACCCATCTATGAAGTGAGATGGCTGGCTAGCTCAAGTGTAAGGAATCTTGCAGCACCGATGTGACCTCTTAAGAAATAAGTCTCTGAGGCTAAGTCGGCAAAAGTAAATGACGTCTCCATGAGACCTCTCTACTGTGCCCTCATGGCCACCCAGCCTCTCTGAGACTCAGTTTACTTGCCTTATAAACAGGTAGAGTAAAAGTAAGAGGAGCCCTGTCCTCTGTCAGAGGTATTGCATGTGCAAAGCGCATGGCTTTGGAGACTGGCAGCATGGTGGTGAATTCCCAGACCTGCCCTTTCCTATAGATGCCTCTAAACAAGCTGAGTGCTCATCTATAATATGGGCACAATGATTCCAATTTTGCAGAATTTGTTTAAGAATTAGAGAGAACATACACTTAGCATCAGGCACACAACAGGGATAGAATCATTAAAAAATGAAAATAATAATTAGACCAACAGAGCATCTGGGACATTCTCTTTGGGTCAAGCAAGAAATGATGTGTCCTGAGCTTTTATCTTAATTCAGATAAAACATAGGAAGGTGCTTTATAAGCTGTAAAGTCCTGTGTATGACCTTAGCAGAGGGAAAACTTCTGCCTAACAATGAAAAGCTCTCCTTGATGGAGGCCAATTTCCAGGCCCCTGGGACCTCCTTAGAGACTCCATGGAGACCTCAGTCACCATAAGATGATGGGGGAGAGTGCATGCCCCCCACACCCTAAAAGTTTTCATTTGTTAGAATTTGAGATACAATTCAGCAAAGGCATCAGCCACCCCAACAAAGCAGAAATGAAGTGCCCATTAGATTCTTTTCAAGTTCCAAAGACATGTAATGACGGCCTTTTCCTCCACTCATAAACCACATATGGATTTAATCGCCCCAGCATCAAACCCAACCAGGCTAGGTTTACTCACCGGAAACAATGAGACATTAAGAACACAGGGCCAGGAGAGACAGAGGCTTTAACAAGCTTCTAGGTGGGATTTTTTTCCCCTCCCTTTTTGCTTTATTGAATCTGGTCCTTGCTGATTTGGTTACAGCCTGTGATTTCAGTTTATGATTCAATAACCCATTTGAAAGCTTGTAAATAGCATGGTTCTGCTATCTGCTCCCTCCTTCCCCAGGGGGTTGCCACTGAGGAAAGACAGGGAGCTCTCTGGCTCTCACAGCGAGTCAGGCAGCCTTTTAGGGGTATTCTGAGGGTTGGGATGCTGAGGGAAGTGGACTGGGGATGGGGTCTTGACCACCAGCAAAGGTGGATCCAGCCTCAAGCATCGGCTGGACAGCAGGGACTCATCAATCCAAATGAAGACTTCTACCAGTCCAGACATGACCACGTCTTAGGGCTTTTGATTCTCCCCACCACAACCAGGGCTGGGTCCCTCTGGCACAAACCTCAACTCATCCCTCAGGAACTCATAAGGGTGATCAAGGAGGCTCTGGTTCACAGACTCTATGAGACCTCACCGCCAAATCTCTCCAGAGGGTCATCCACACTTCCTTTGTCTCTTCCTCGCCTCCCTACGCTTCCAACCCACTGCTAACTGGTTACCTACTGGTACTAAGAGAAGAATGAGAGACACAAGGAATAGGACCCTACCCGCGACCCCAGCCCCGCTTCAGACAAACTTCTTCTAGAGCATACCCTTCCCTCAGCTAACCAGCAGATGCAAGACTGAGCCCAGCCAATATGAGCCCCAGGCAAAAGCCTATCAAGACATCATTGTGGATGTGACTTACTGATTTGGGGTGGTTCGTTTTTCAGTAATAACTAACTGATAGACTCTTTACTGGGTGCTTTTCAACTTTGTTAACCAAACCACTAAAGGATTAAATGCAGTTTTTTAGATTGATAGATCTGTGACTTGAGAAGGTCTTAATAGTGGGATTCTGTGCTTTTATGACCCTTTGCCTCAAATTCCTGGAGCAAAAGCTGGGCATGATTCTCTATAGCGGAGTAACACAGTCTATGTAGAAATACTTGTGCTGATCTTCACCCCATCCTGGGTTTCCTTTTGACCTGGTGCCAGGCAGCTGAATGTGAGGGAAAGTAGAAGCTGTGAACAGCTGAACTGGAATACATTTCATGACTCCTCTGCCCACAGGGAAAAGCCCAAGTGCCATAGGAGGACCCCCAGCTCTGGCTTTACCCATGTTCTCATCCTGCAGCTCTGCCACCACACTCCCCAGCAGGCACGCAATCCTGCTAAATGGTCTCCAAACACCCCATGCTTTTTCATACTTCCCTGCCTTTGTTCCGACCATCACCGTATCTTATACATCATTCTTCCATTCTTCCATTTAGCCACCTAGTAAACTCCTACTCACACTGCAAAACCCAGCCAACATAGCCCTTCTGTGAAGTCGTCCCCAAATTCAGATCAAACACTTCCTATGATACTGAAATAATTTTACCACACGTCCGACTATACCCTATTCCCTCAACTAAACTGTGAACTCCTCCAGAATATGTTCAATAAAACTGAAGAGAGTAGGTGGGTGAGTGAATGGGAAATCAGTGTAGGTACCATTTCAAGGTATGATAGTTTCATGCAAATACTTTGGGCATTGGAATCAACAGGCCCTGGGTTCAGATCCAGACAACTATTGCTACATGTGGGCTTGCTCCACTGTTTCTCGGGTCTCAGTTTCCCCATCTATAAAGTGGAACCACAGAGTGATGTTGTAATAACATACCATCTTGAGGGAAAGGGCTTCTCTTCTTCCTCCCTGCCAGGGGATTCACAGTCCTCCTCTTCTCGGGGCTCTGCCTCCTGCACCTCCATCCTAGCACCTCTCCCAGTGGTGGGAGGCCCCAGGAGGCTGGGAACCTAGGAGAGGCTGGAGCTCAGCATCCTGTGAAGCCCATGTTCCCTCCCTGAGAAGGTCTCAGTGAGCAGTGTAACACCATCATTATATTAATGACTCCCATTTATCAGATTCCGATCAGGACTTTCCATTCATTATCTCACAATAGCCCTGTAGGGTAGATACTCCTATTACCTGCATTATTAAGATGAGGACACTGAGGATCAGAGAAGTGATGGGACCTGATAAGAGGCTTCCTGGCCCTCAGTCCCTCTCACTGTTCTCTTCTCTGTCTGAAGACTTTTTATCATTGACCCTGAATCTCTGTGTGATTAGTCACAGGGAGACCATGTTTCGATTTGGAACTGACCTTGACAAGCCTGTGGTTCAAATTTCCCAGGCTCTGGGCTCTAATCCCTGGGCACCAGTGGGGAGAGACTGGAAGCAGGATCCATGAGGGCGTCTGGGGCTTGGAGTAGCCTCAGTACGGTGCTGCTATACATGTCAGCACAGCCTAAAGAGTTTGTCCCGCTTTCCAGATTCCCACACTTGACAAACATTTCTTCAACACATAGTGTCTGGGCAGGCCATGTGCCAGGAGGAGGAGATGCTGAAATAATTGGCATAGTTGTGCCCTTGAGAGCCTCCCAGTTTGATGACCAAGGCAGCCATGAAGACAAGCTTCTAGAAACCATTTATTTAAAGACTGTAGTTAGTGACACGTGAGAACAAGAACCTATTAAAGCATCATCTTAGTGCCAACACCAGTCAATTGCTCATGGCTGCCTGGAGGCTCCAGGACTCAGAAAGGAAGGATGCTATGATTGATTAGCAATGTCTGCCATGTGCATGGCTTGGAGAGTTCTGGCCTGTGTGCCAATTATCTGCCACCCCTGTTTAAGCGAATGACACTCTTACGAGGACAGGCAGCCTACCCAGTTAGTAAGTCTGTAGAGAGCCATAACAGTGAGATGGCTCTAGTCTAATCTGAGTATAGACTATATGCTTCAGAGGGAGGAGAAATTTCTGGTCCTGGGAGAATCTAGAAAGCTCCCAGTGGTTCTGAAAAGTGAGTTGAGCTTAAAGGGGAGGTAACATTTCAGCATCTCTATGCGGATCCCATTGACGTATTGAGTGATGACTGTATTCTTTATATTTTCCAGGTGGAGAAGATAGCAAGGAGGGCCCACTAGGCAGCTGGATCAGTTAAAGAGACAAGGCCAACTTGTATGCAGCAAGGTGAGGATGACCAGAGAAAGGAGTGTTAGGAGAGCAGAGCTGGGGAGGGGCAGCTCAGGAAGGTTCTGGAGGTTGGAGTTGGGCTTTAATTGCACAGGATAAATTTGGGAACCTTGCATTGGAACAGTTTCTCTGGCTCCTTGCAGAGGGGCCACCAGTGAGGAGGCAGTTACCAGGCTGAGGAATCTTTTCCCTGAATGTTCTCGGCCTGGAGAACCAAACTCCTGTAGCCGTGAGGATGTGCCACTGCTGCTATTTTAAGCTGCCTGCCAACAGCCTGCCTGCCTCCCCCGCTGCTGCCTTGACAGGCGGCTCCTGACAGCGAGCCTGGTGTCGCCCCAGCAGTCAGCACTGGGCTGCTGGATGCAGACACACACCCAGTCAGGTGACAGCTGTGGGGACCCCATGTACTCTTTCCACTCCTAGTGCTTAGCCTCCTTGTCCCACTAGCCTTGGGGCGAGGGCTGAGGTAAACCCACCCTCCTGCTCAGCTCAGACACTGGGCAGGTAGACCTGGGTATTAGACTCAGATCTCCTCTATCCTCATAGCGTGACTGTGGTAAAGCACCTCTCTTGTCACAACCTCGTTTTCATCTGTAAAATGGGTATAATGATGAAATAAAGGAACCTACCTTGCAGGGTGGTTGTGCCTAGCACAAGTGCCTGGTACAGAGGAGGTGCCTGAGGGAAGTGAAAGCGTCTGTACTAACCATCCTCGCTGTCTCTCTCCCTTATCCTGCCTTATTCCTCAAAACCTGATGTTAACACTGGTTTTCTGTTGGACCCAGACAGCAGAGATTTTGGATCCCTAGCATCATGGACAGTGTCTGATATATAGTAGATGCTCAATAAGTAAATAGCAAACAAGAGGAATGGTCCTTGTTAAATAGCTCCACTTCTCTGAGCTTCAGTTTCTCATCTGTAAAGCATT
The DNA here is from genome assembly GCA_004027375.1 of Macroglossus sobrinus. Lineage (NCBI taxonomy): Eukaryota > Metazoa > Chordata > Mammalia > Chiroptera > Pteropodidae > Macroglossus > Macroglossus sobrinus. The sequence goes on along the minus strand of PVKZ01005496.1, from coordinate 28,036 downwards.
CATTTGAACGAATGAGCTTTCATTCATTCATACTTGCTCCTGAATCACTGAGCCCCTACTATGCACCAAGTACACTGTGTGAGGCTTTAAGAATGCAAACACGTAAACTGGGCCTGTTTTCATCTGGTGGAGGACTAAATTCTCAGTTCTAAAAGTGGACCAAAGTATAGATTATTTGACCACAAATGGGTGGATTTTTACTCAATGTCATCATCATTTCTAAAATAAGAGCCAGCTTTATGATGTTGCCTGCTACCATCAGATCTAGTCAGGGAGAAAGGGAACAGAGGATCATGATGGTCACCAGTCCCAGCAGGAAAAGGGGAGCATTTAATGGTGTTGCCCAGGTCCCTGCAGTTCCCAGAGAAACCTGGATCCACGTGGCCTGTTGGGAGAAGGTCAGCAATTCTATCAGTAGGTTCAAGAATGCATCACCCACTGGCAGGGACCAGACAACTCAGGCTGAATGAGACAGACAGACAGACAGACAGGAAGCTCTGCCCATAGGACAGGGCCCAGTAGGGGTGGCTCTTCTCTACCATATCAAGACCCTCAGAGTCTGGTTGGCTCTGGCTCAGATGCCACTCTGACGCTGTCTGATTATATTTCTCAAAGCCACCTGCACTCTGACATTTCAAATATAGCATTTGCATCAAAAAATAAAATTTCTATATGACAATCCATTTTCACGTATAGTGGATCAGATCCTGTTCGGCAACTAACTAGGGTTCAAACTCTAGCTCCATCTTTTACCAGCTCTGTGACCTCAGGCAAATTACCTAACCTCTCTGTGCCTGGTTCTTCACCTAAAAAAAAACAGATAACAAGAGTATCTACCTTATTGCATTATTAGGAAGAAAAAATGAGTTGATATGTATAAAGCATTTAGAATATTACTTGGTACTGTAGACACTGGGTAAAAATTTGCCATTTAGATTATTATTAACATTTGATTTGTAAACTTCTGGCATTATTTAATGAAGAGCTGACCAAAGAGTAGAGACCAAAGAGTATAAGTCTTTTGGCAAAACTGTATCTGCTAATTCCCAAAATTGATTCTTCCAGAGATTCCTTCTTGGCACCTAACTCTTCACACCCCTGTAGCAGTATTAGACATCTACATCCTGACCATGAGCTCATGTTGGGCAGTGCTTACTGCCCCTTCCCCCACCTACCCCGATACTGAACTTGTCTGTGTGATTTGCTTTGGTAAATGGGCTATTAGCTAATATGATGCAGGCAGAGGGGGCTGGAGATGTGTTTGCACCTTTGCCATCAAGCAGCCTCCCTCTCCAGCCTTGGCTTCGGAATGAGACATGTGGAGCAGTCTGATCCAGACCCGCAGTCTGCAGCTAAGCTCAGCTGAGCACAGCTGAGATAAGTGCAAGACTGACCTCGCTGCAGACCCCTGAGCAAGAAAAATAAATATGTGTTATTAACAGCTACTGAAATATGGAGGCCATTTGTTACACAGCATTATCATGGTACAGTTAACTGATATGTCTGACCACACATTGCCACCAAAGGGTTCTTATGATGATTAAAAGAGTTAATACATGCAAAGATTTTAGTACAATAGTGGACACATAGTGAGCCTTCAACAAACCTTAGCTATTTTTATTATCATCATCATTATCATCATTATCATCATGATTATAGCCTCTCCCAACAGCTGGACCCAACATTCTCTTCTCCTAACTTGAGGTCAAGTGTCCTCCAAGGGCCCAACACATACTCCTGCCTGCTTCCCAACCTGCCTCTCCTTGATGTTCTGAAGAAATGAGAAAGAAGTGTTAAATTTGTTCTTGGCTACTTTTCCTTGCAACTCTCAGAGGCCCTGCTTACAAACTGAATCAGTTATCAGCTAGTTAGGCTGGCGGTCCCCGGAGGTGCCGCTTGAATACAGATAGGGACCCATGCATTATTCAGTGCGAAGACGGGGAGAAATGAGCAATGCGTCCAAAGCCAGAACAGCAGTGGCAGTAAGGGAATAATTAGCGAGCTGTCACTTGTCCCTGTCACTGTTTCCTCCCTTAACACATGAGGGAAAATAAAAAACTAAATTTTTTTTTTTAAAGGAAGAAGAAAAAAAGGCAGGGAAAATCATCTTGCTTCTAGAGGCAGCTGGTAGGTTAAAATGTGACACGAAAGAAGCTTGAAGGAAGGGCTCTGTTTCAGCTCACAAAAGCCATGGCCTGAGGACCCCCCCCCCCAATATTTTATCGAACTCCTCTTTCTGTTTGATGATTCATGAGCACTGCCTAGCTTTCCATTCAGATTTTCTGCACGTTTCCATAGCACTGGGAATTAATTTCTCCCCTCTAAGGAGGAGATGGGGGTTCTGGGAAGGGGTTGGTGGGAGGAGACGTGAAGGGCAGAGCCACTCAGGCCTGCAAAGGTTTGAGGTGACCTTCCAGGAGGAAACTGAGATGAGGTTGACAAGAGCTGTGCTTGGCTCCTTTGGGGACTGTGCAATTTGATTATTCATGAGTTTACGCACACAGAAAGAAATAATTTTGTTGCATGACTCCTCATCATTTCTTGTGGAAGCTATTTTTATTTATCTATTAATGTCTTGTTAGAATTTTTTTTTTTTGGTGGTGGTGCGTGCTGGTTGCCACTTGGGGTGTCAAAGCGAGATGCGTGAGGGTCTGAGACGTGCCGATGGTGAGGTCAGTTTTCTCAAAGACTTCCCCTACACTTGCCCTAAAAAAAATAGCAAAAATGGTGGCGAGGAGGGGTAGGGTTGAGAATACTTGCTTGTTTGCTTCCTGTTTCTCCTTGCCGTGAGAGATGAGCAGGTTACCTTTAGGTAGAATAGTTGCTCTCTGCAGTTCTGGCTGCTATGAAATTCAACTTGATGGAATGGGGGAAGTGCTTTGTATAAGAAGAGTCAGAAAAAGGTCATAGGAGGAAGCAGGGCTTGAGAAGCATCATGAGGCTCAATGATGTGAAGGGACTCTCCAAATTAGGGCCCAGCGGGAAGCAAAGTTCTCCTAGTACAACTCTCAACTGGTAAACAAGTCACCCTTCTTCATAAAAACCTCTTGGCTTGCTTATCGCATAATGAGGGTCCACTTACAGATGGAAGGCTTTGTCCTGAGAACCTAGAGATACCCATTCAGACCATTGCTCCTACACCAAGTGCTCAGGACAGACATTGCTAATCGATCCCAGAGTACTCATCCCAGTGTGGCCATCTAAGTATCCCAGGCAGCCACTAAAATGCAATCAGAGTTGCCACTGAAACTGGAGGAATGAAGACTCTTATCAACACTCCTGGATATAAGAGAGGGGGGGATCTTCAGTGGAAAAGGCAGAATGCCAAAACTTATGGATTCTAAACTTACTCTAAGAGATCAGGAGTTCTGGATAAAAGTGATGATGGCATGAATCCCAGTGGGACACTTGGAAGCTGTGTAATTTTGAACGAGTTTCTCCATGGTTGGGGCCTCAGTTTTGACATCTGGAAAATGGGTATAATACTATTAACTCATTGAGCAAGTTCCAATGAGACACAACACACCAAACACAGGGCTCCCTGCCACTGAACTTTCTCAACTCACCCAGTCCTTTCAGACTCCTTACCTCCTTTTCACATATTGTTTCTTCAGCCTAGAATGCCTTTTCTCCTGGCTAACACCTCCCCAGGCCAAAAATGCCACCCCACTTGGTGCCTTCTCAAGTCCTGGCAGAGAAAATTTCTCCTCCCCTCTCACACCTCCTCTCTACCATATTGTTACATTGGCTGTGCATGTTCAGAAGTGAATGACCAACTTAATTTGTTCTCTCCCTTCTTTACCAGATTCTCCAATCCAGGGGATAAGTCATCTGTCTATTCCACCTTAGCTTATCTGGAGAGTGCAGCTCCCTTCTGCCCCAGATGAAAACACCCACTGGAGCCATACCACATCACCCCAGGTGACATCGACCCTCACTTATCCCTGAGAGTGAGGCAACAGGAATATCAAGTAAGAGGTTAAGGCGTAGCTCTAAAGTCAGCCTTTTCTACATTCAGATCCTGGTTCTTCCACTTCCTATGTGGGTCATTTAACCTTCTGTAGCCCCAGTTTCTTCATTTATAAAATGTGCATAACAGTGCCACAGCTTCAGGTGGTCGTTGTGGGAAAGAGATAACTCCCTGCATGAAGAGGTGACCAGTACCTAGTAGGTGCTCAATAAAATATTCGATATTATTACTACTGATTTTTATGTATTCCACATACACTTATTGGTCACCTTCTAGCTGCCAAGGATTCACCTGGGTCCTGGGGAAATAACCATGAGTACAAGGAAAAAGGACAGAGACTCTACCTTTGTGAGCAATCCCTTTTCTGTCCCACAGTGACATTTTGCCATCATCCTTATTTTCCTTGACTCCACCCCAAATGATCTCTTGACTGATTTTCCTACCAAGATAATTTTCTCCCAGGGATCTTTGTAGTCCTGGATCAAGAGACTCATTCATTTTCTTCAGTCTTTAGTTTCGTTCGTTTCATTTATACAATGAATTAAGGTATGCCATGTATTTAAAATCTGTGACCTCTGTCCTCATACCTACTGAGTAGGTGTTTTGATTTCCATTTTGGAAAGGGGCAAATATGGGCTTCAAAGAAATAGAATGTTTCAGCAGAGTAAGGAGGTGTAGCAGAGGGATCATCATAGTCTCTGCCATCGAGTACCCATGGGACCTTGGACAAGAGACTTCATCTCTCCACGTCCAACTTTGCCATCTGTAGAATGGGCAGGATGAAGTCAGGATGACCTCATGAGGTGAAGTATAGAGGGTCATTTTCAGTATATTCTCTCTCTCTCCATTCCCTCTGCCTTGAGTCATACACTCTAACCAGGGCACAAGACTCATCAATCATCCCTTGTGTCACACTCAGTGCCCCTGGCATCAAGGGGAGGCCCTGCATTTAGGGGATCGCACTCCACATCCCACAGCTATGAAAGCACTCCCATGGACTGGGTTCCATACACTTTAGAGATGACTTTCCAAGAGTTGAGTTCAGTAAAAGTTGTTTGGTTGGTATGATGCTATGTTTTACAGAGAGTTGGTTAAATACTTTTTAGTTTTAATTTTGCAGCTCTATTTTAATATCATGTGACCAATGAATTTTAGGGGGAATGGTGTCAAATATTTTTGTAAATCCTTAAAAAGCTATAGGAAAGAGGTTGTGCATTCAAGAAAATCTCTGCTCTGTCTCTTTCTCTTTGTATTGCTCTCTGCCTCTCCTTCTCTCTGCCTCTGTATATCACTGTCCCCTTCTATTTCTGTCTCCTTGTCTGTCTGTTTCACCATCTCTCTCTCTTGATCCCCCATCCTTTCTATCACACACACACACACACACACACATACACACACACACACACACCTCAAAGATAAACACTGAAGATGCCTTTACTCTCCACACAGTCTCTTCTCAACAATTTTCTCCATCCTCCTACACTGATGCCCCCTAAAGTGGCACACAAACATCATTGTAACTCTCCACCATCTTCCTTTTCTTCCCTTTGCTCTTCTACCCACTGGGCACAGTGAAGGAAAGAATTTCCCTCAAGTACCAAGATCTGCTTAAGATTTAACATATGGCCAAGACCAATTTCCTTTTCAGAAGGGAGTTGCAGAATTATGGAACCAGGGAGGGAGAAAGGCAGATAGGGCAGGTGTCAGTGTGAAGAGGGAAGCAGCAAGAGAGCTGGTAGCTGACAGCTCAAGAGCTTGACTCTAACTGGTGGAGCCTTGCCACAGAGGACCCCGCAGCCAGGGAGCCATGCCCTCCCCATGGAACCTGGCAGGGCTGAAGATGACCAGGGGCGGGCACAGGAGTAGCCAGTTCTCCTATAGAATATTGTTTCTGGGGGGCCACTACAACTCACGTTCATCTGGCATTTACCAAGAACACTCCATATACCCATCCTGTATGGAACATTCTTCTTCTCAGAGTGTGCAATAATTTCATGTGGCCCTATGACTCACCTGATTCTTTTAACTTCCTTTTGTTTTTTTATTAATGTGTAACTGAAATATAGTGAAGTGCACCAATATGAAGTGAGCAACTCAAGTTTTGCATGTATATACCCACCACCCAAGTTAAGATGTAGCTCATTTCCAGGCCCCCAGGCACCTCTCTCGTGTCCCTTCCTGTTAATACCCACAAAATATGGCCACCATGCTAACCTATATTCTATCCTATTTCTAAAACTCATATGAGTAGATTGATCTGGTATATACTCCTTGGTTTCGAACTCTCACTTAATGTCACATCTTCATCGTGTTGTTTCATGAGTCAGTAGTTTGTATTTTTTTATTGTAGTATTCCATTGCATGAATATATCACAATTTATGTATCCATTGCACTGCTGATGGGCATTTGAGTGGTCCAAATAAAGAGCTGCTATAAAATTCTATCTTGTGTCTTTTGGTGGTTACGAGCATTTTTTCTATAGTTTATATATCCAGGACTGGAATTGCTGGGCCAAAGTACAGCATGTGAGCATATAGCATAAATGTATGTTTAGTTCTGGAAGGTAGTGCCATATGGTTTTGTGGAGATATATGTATATCTGCAGTAGTTCCAGGCATATTTTATTGCTTAGAGTGAGACTATATATTTAAAGAAATTCTATATAAAATTAAGCTAAAGAAAAATATTAAGTCAATAATAGTACTGGTGACAAGGTAATGGTCAGATGTGACAAAGACCATGGAGGCAATGTGTAAAATGGCTGATATTTAGGGACTTATAGAGTGCTAAATCATTTATTCAATGTGTTATTTAAATCAGTATTCAACACATATTTTATTGTTTCAGTTCTTTTATCTGTAAAATGGGGATGATAAAAACACCTCCTCCTGAGGATTAAATGAGTTGGTGCATATAAAGCCCTTAGAACAACACATGGCACAGAATCAGTGTAAAATAATATGAGCTATTGCTATTGCTGATTTTTGAGCACCTACCATGTGCCAGACACTAAGAACTCTGTAGGTATCATTCCATTGAATCCATACAAACATTCCATGAGGATGGAGGATGAGGGGTGCTTCATTACGATTCTGCAAATGAGAAAACTTGAGCTCAGAGAGTTTAAATCCCCTGCCTGAGGTCACTCAGCTGGTGAATAGCAAAATAGGAACTCAAGTTGATGCAATTTTGATGCCTGTACTCTCCTTACCCCGCTTTACAGAAAGTCACTTCTTGGTCACCAACAAAGCAATCAATTTCTGAAATATTTTATCATCAAGGACTGCACACACATAATTGAAACTTCAAAAACAAATGGCTTAAACATGATATGGGACTACTTTTCCCTCATGTAAAAGAAGTCAGAAGGATGGCAGCTCAGTGATCTTCTCAGAAATCCAGGCTCTTTTGAGCTATTGTGCTACCATCCTTAAAGTGTGACCTGCATCCTAATGCTTTCAAAATGACTGCTGGAGTTCCAGCCATCATATCCTTCATCCAGACATGAAGAAAGGGAGAGTCTGATGATGAAAATATAAATGATAGCTCAGATTGTCTCCTTTACAAAGGGAGCTTTTCTGGAAGATGTATCTAGCAACTTTCACTTACTAGTTATTAGGCATAAGTTATCACATGACCACCCCACATGCAAGTAAGGTGGCAAAATGTAGTTTTGTTATTTGCGACAAATATCACTCATCCCATGAAAAATAAATGTTTCTTTAGATGGAAAGAAGAGGTAAATGGATACGTATGGCCAATAGTAGCCCAAAGCACAAACACTAACCCGGGCTTCTTCTTTAATCAGGCATAGAGAAGGACAGGAATAATAAAAGTTCGAATAATTCCCATAGTTTTGTATATATGTTCAATTATTACTCAAAGCATGAACCTGAGAGGCCCAGGGAGAAGGAGGTGGCATACTGAGAATCCCAGAACAAATAAGTGTCAACCCCAGAACTTGAGTCTCTATCTCTGGATTCTAAGTCCAGTGCTCTTACAAATTTCTAATACTGTCTTTTTTTTTCTCCAGACTTACTTGGTACTTTGCTTTTCCTTGTATCTCAGCTTTTGACTTTGCATACTATGTAATCATTGGTACAGATAAACAAATATTTCTGGTTCTCATCCCTTCCAGAACATGCAGGATCGCACTTCCTGCACCCCTGTTAGGGTGAGGACATGAGACTAGTTATGGCCAATAAATTGGGGACAGAAACAATATGTACCAATTCGGGTAGATTTCATAACCAGCGCAAGACCCTTCACAGCTCACTTTCCCTTCTGGAGCTCTGAACAGCAACTTTTGAGAAGGCTACTGTCCATTAGCCTGGGAACCCAAATGACTTACGATGAGCAGATGTTCTTGCCAACTTGAGATGAATATGCAACATGAAGAAAAAGCAAAACTTTGTTGTTTTAAGCCACTGAGAGTTGGGGGTTGCTTGTTGCTATAGTGTAACATCTTCTGTCCTGACTGGTATATATAAGATTCATGTTTTTTTTTTAATGAATTACAAATTAAGTGACTCAAACCGAGGTTGTGGTACAGTTGAGAACTTCTTAAGTTGTGCTTCTTGTGGAGAACCAAATGATCATAGAAAACTAGAATAAGGGAGATTTTGAGTTCTGGTTCCCAGTACAGTAGCCACTAGCTACTTTTGACTATCTAGATTCAAATTAATGACACGTAAATAAAATTAAATTTTACTTCTTCTTTAAAACTAGCTACATTTCAAGCTCAATAGCCACATGAAGCTAAATGGTTACCATGCCACCATACTGGACAACACTCATGTAGACTCCATTATTGTGGAAAGTTCTGTTGGACAGCATTGGTCTAGGGTCTTGGAAACTAAATCCAAAGCTCCAGAGTTGAGTAGTCGCGGATTCTTAGAAAGAAAAGATATATCATCTTAAAATGTTGGCATCTCAGCCCCATGGATGGACTCTCAAGACAGACTTGATCATCAAAAGAGATAACACTTCTCCTGTTACATTGAAATGACAAATGCCACCATTAAACCATGGCTGTTTACAGTAGGAGCTTGAAAATCACAGAAGGATCCAAACTCAGATTAAGAGGCAAGCAAGTGACATGGCAGCTCGCCTTTGGTTCCACCAGGGTCTGCATTTATCTGAGTTAATTCAAATGCATGGTGCCTAGAACTGGTCAGAATATTCTTAAGTCTTTGAATGAGCAATGCAAGAGGAAGAGCAGTTTCTCATGTGGGTGGAATGTGGATGAGGCCAAGGGCAAGATTACTAACCGAGGACTCTACAGCCACCCAATTACTGGATGATCATTACCGAGTGACCTTGAGAGTCACTCCACCACCATGAGCCTCAATTGCCTCATCTGTAAAATGGCAATAATAGCTTGTATTTATAGAACTCATTATTCTTGCTGGGTGACGTGCCAAGGATGTCGTATAATTTATCTCTTTTTTTATCCTCACAATAAGCTCAGAAAGCAGGTTCTAAAATTACTTTCTTTTCTGTCTCTCTCTCTCTTTTTTTTATAACGATTGGCCTTGTCTGCCCTAGTCGAATATGAACTGTGAGAAGGCAGTTCATCCTTTAATCCAGAGCACCTGGTAGAGAACAGATAACAGACTGTTTCTTCTTCTCACCTTTGGGGTGAATGTGAGATGCACCATAAGGGAGGCTGACTGAGGTACCAAACATTTCTCTTTTCAGAGGCAGATACCTTTACTTTCCCCTGGTATTTCCAATTCACTTCTCCTTCAGGGAAAATGGGAAGATTACTTGAATTTGAGCATGGTCACCTAAGCAGATAAAATGTGTGTCACTTCTGGACAGGAGAATCTTTGAGCCAGTGCATGATTTGCCACTCTTTCTTTTTCTATTGTGAAAGCACAAGTGTTATGGAGGCACCATTAGATTGAAGCTTCCTGGATCATTGACTTGCTCTGTAAAGGACAATTCCCTTGAAAGTCTTCCAAATTCACCATAAACTTTGTGAGAATAAGAAATAAGTATCTGCTTTGTTAGGTCACTAAGGTGTGGGGGCTTTTTGTTATGCAGGGTAAACTGCCCTATTCTGTCTAATACATCCAACTTTGATTCCCATTCATTCTTAACTAAGCCCTGTGGTGCTTCCACCTGCCACTCCAAATCTCCGGCATAAGATAGCTGGTGCTTGCAGCCAACAGGAGTCCCAGGTGGTCTGGGCTGGATCATCAAGTGGACACTATAAAGCCCCTGCGAGCAATGCTGACTCCTTTTATTTCCTCATAGGCAGCTGGCCTTGAAACAGGCCCTTGCACTTAAAGTTCCTGAGTCAAGCACTATTGATTGACTCTTCCCATGTACTCCATGGATAATCAGGCAGTTTCCCAGAGATCACATCTGTTTTTAAAGCTATCTCCTCCCTCCTTAGGAATAAAGAAAGCTTTCCCTAGTGACATGTCCTAGACATATGCTGGTTCTGTCCCATCATCTCCCCTTTTCCAGAAAGCCCTGGTTTCTGTGTGGGGATCCAAAGCTTCCATGAGTAGGAGCAGGAGCATGTGACCCAAGAGGAGAGCCTAACAGCACAACCCCTTCCTCTGACCGCAGTGATTGGTTCAGAACTGGACACAGGAACTGAGCTGTCCAATCACAGTGGTTTTCAAGGTTTGGGAGACAGTGCCCAGATTACAACACTTCCTTTCCTTTGCTTGGTGGCCTCATAAACACATGAGGTTATGAGCCCTGCAAAGAGCCCTGTAACAACCAGACTTATAATAAAACTGACACAGTGAGAGACAGATAAGAGTGATAATAATGGTGTCTTTAATGAGTGACATCACTGAACTGCTAGACTAAGCTTCACTTAATAGCTGAAATCTCTAACTTTTCTGTTATGTAAACCCAGGACCCTTCATTTTCAAGGTTATTTGAATCAGGTTTTCTATTACTCTCAACATAAACGGTCCTAATTGGTATACCCCTTATAAAACAGGGCATCAGATCTTCTGTCAGTCTACTGTTCTCCCAGTTTCCTATAGTTAGAGACCCTAGAGACATGAGATTATTTTGTCCAAGGCCTGAAGAAATAAGGGATATGTCCAGGTTCACTCAGGAAGTCCCTGGAAGTTCCTGGCTTCTGACTTTGCCCAGAAGGGGAATCATGCTGGATGTACACACATATTCAGAGAGAAACTGAGAAAGGGAGACAAGGAAGGACAGATAGAGAGACACACAGAGAGAGACACACACACAGAAAGAAACAGAGAGATGCTCTTTTTACAGGAGTGAGTGCTGGTTGCCTACAGCATAAATATGTGTAAATTCATTCAGAATAATTCTGCATGGCATGGGCAGACATAAGCAAAGTGAGGAGGAAAATTCATCTCAATCCCAGGGATTCAGCCTCTGACAGAGTGCTCCTTGAAATGTCTGTGAAACTTTTATTATCCCTCCACTCTTCTCCAATTGGTCCCTAAGTCCCAGCTGATTCTACTTAATAACTAATCTCTTTAATCTGCCCCCTCTCACCAACCCTGCACCAGCTCCTTGGGCCCTGTCTCATTTACTCTCCAGGGAGCTATTTCTCCAGTTCCTACCTGGGGACTGCCTGACTCCAGATTTGTTCTCTGCATGACAGAGCTTCCCACAGAGCCAATCGGATGAGGCCATGTCCTTGATTAAGCCCTTCCATGGCCACCTGTTATCCCCAGGACACAAGTCAAGTCTCATACCCAATACATAAGGGCTTTGAGATCTACTTCAACAGACTTAACTCTTCCCCCTCTGCCCGATAGATCTCATGCTGCAGTCATACAGCCCTCTCCTTTTGTTGAATTTCCACATGTACCCTCAGGCCACAAGACTTTTGTGCATACCATTCTTGCTGATGAAAGTGCCATTCTCTCTGGCACCCGAGGAAAACTTCCTCTTCTATAAACACAACTCAGAAGTCATTTCCTCTATAATATCTTTCCTCATCTCCTCAGTTAGACATAATTTCTTTTTCCTCCTGTATATAATAATCTATAATAATATGTAATAATGTAATATAGTAATATATAATAATCATCAAAATAGTAAGAAGAAGAACATTTACAAAGTGTTAACAATGGCCCTGCACTATCTAAGCACTTTATATATATGAGTTATCTCATCAAATCCTTCCAACATTTCTGCCAAGTAGATATTATTATTTTTACTCCTTCTCCCATTTCATAAATGAGAAAACCAAGGATTGGTGAGGTGAAGTTGTATGCCAGTGGTTTGGTCTGCAGCTAGAAGGAAGCAGACTAACCAGAGCCTATATTCTAACCCATTATACTATTCCACTTGTAAGTGATATTTTTTAAGTTGATTTATAGTTTATTAAACATTTTTACATGCATTAAGTAATTTGAACTCTGTGATGACCCTAAGAGGTATGTGTTTATCTCCTTCACTCAATCATGGGCTTTGTGAGGACGAAGGCTATTTCTTAGTCATCTTTGTAACCCTAGCACTCAACTTAAAGGCCTATTTTGGTAACTGTATTGGATGGATGGATAGATGGATGGATGGATGGATGGATGGATGGATGGATGGACAGACAGACAGATGGACTAAGGGCGGAAGGTATGAGAGAATGGATGTATGAATGGTTGAAAGGATGGAGGAATAGCTGGAGGGGTGGCTGGAAATATGGATCAGTGAATGAATGGTCAAACACATGAGGCAAGCAACACTAGCAAACTCTCTAATTCCAATACATCCTTGAATCCAGGCACCACATTAGCTATTAGAGTTACGTGAATGAGCCAAAGAATGCAAGCTCACTATAACCCAGCAATCTTCTCTGTTTCTCCACCCAAATCCCTCTCACAGCAGAGATGGGAAGCTATTCCTTTGGAAAGGCTGTCCTTTGGCACCTCATCTCCATGCAGCCTCTGGGCCTCGCACCCTGTGTACTTGAACATGCTTGGGCATTGAATTCTCTGATGGTGGAACTAAACCAAGAAACCCATGGCTTGCGTTACTGACTCCCGCCTGGAGGAAGCAGACAGCCACGCCACACAGCTCTCTGCAGCCTTTCCCGACCACCGTTGTCTGCTTTCTAAATAAACCCTGAGACAGAGCCATGTGGGGTTATAAATCAGCCGGAAATCAAATGCTAACATGTAAATAAATTGCAAATCAGCTGAGAAATTGGTTTCATTTTGAGACGATAAAGCACATTTCTCCTGCGCTGATTTTGTAAGGCGCCCCTTAAGAATTGTAATATTTCTGTGTGGTAATGATAAACATTAGTGAGTTGCTTTAGAAATGAAAAAATAGACAGCCTCTGGGGATTTGAAAAACATATGCACTTCAAATTTGAAAATCCAATTTAACTGTCCATTATAAGGAGAATAAAAAGGTAAGGATAGGATAATTTTGCAGTTACACAGCATTTGACTAAATCTGATTCTGCGATGACAGGCACACTTTAAAAGCTACAAGTCTGAATGCAAGAAGACAGCAAATCATTTATTTATGATTGTAATCTAGCTGCTGTCTAACAAGTTAGCTACTATGCTGCTTGCTCCCTGGCTGCGGACGGCATGTGTACACTTGTCAGCTAACACTCTTAAAAACACTTCTCGTGAAATTTCTGTGTTTGAGAGAGAAAAAAATAAATAAAAAAGAGAGAAGACAAAAGAGATAATTCTTGTCAAATTTACTCAAACAGGCAGATGCTGAAATTGCAAAAGTTTAGGTAGAAACAAATCTTTTTCCTTAATTTTTACTGAAAGTAACTTTTGAAAATGTGTTTGTGTGTGCAAGCTGTATGCACACCCGCACACACGTGTGTTTAAACGCAGTGCTGAACACACACGCACCTTCGACTGGAGACTTCATCTACAGCTGAAAAAGTTCAAGTCTCAAAACTTCAACTCAACAGTTATATTTCCTACAGAATGTTGGCTTGTCATCAATCTTGTTGTCAGCATCTCTTTGGTGACGTCCCTCTGCCCTGACCCCTGTACCCATGGGAACCCCACTACTGCAATTAACTTGTACATTTGTTTTCTCAAAATATGCCACAGTTTCCCCAGAAACACACATGGAATATTCTGGAAGCTTGACATGAATGGAAAGATCAGAGAGGCTAAAACAAATAGAGTCTTTAAGCCCTCACACTATGAGTCCCTAAGTCTGGAAATCCACTAAAAAGAGTCATAAGCTATATATGACTCTTCCCCATGCTGGGAACTTGGCTAGATCCTTTATATGTCTGTGGCCTCTAAAGTCCCTCAATGTTATGAGAGAAGTCTAGTTACTGTGTCCATTTTACAGATGAAGAAATTGAGACTCATCAGCATTTAAGTTGCTCAAGATTGCAAAACTAGCATGTGGTAAAGCATAGCATTCACCCATCATTTATTTGAATCCAGTGCCTGTCCTATCTGTAAGTTATTTATTTGTTCAGCTCAACAGATATTTATTGAGCACCTAGTGTATGCCAAATGCTATTCTAGGCGATAAGGATATGGCTGTGGGTAACAGACAAGATCCTGCCCTGGTGTACCTCATGGTGAGTGGAAAATAAGAAAAAAAATAACATAAATTATATAGTTTAAATTAGTAAGTGTTATGAAGAAAATTAAATGGGGGTAATAAAAACAGTGATTTGGTTAAGGGTGATGCCTCTAGATAACGAGACAGGAAGGGCTCTCTGAGGAGATGGACATTCACAGGAGATTCAAGTAACAAGAAGATAGGAGATTCCTGAAGACTGGGAGAGAAGGGCATTCTGGGCAGAGGAAATAGCAAGTGCAAAATTCCTGAAGTAGGAAAGAACTGTTTAGTGAAAAAAAGAAGGCCAGGGTAGCTAGAAGGGACCTGGAAAGGGGCAGGACTGGGGGGAGTGCTATGGGAAGCCACAGAGAGTTTTAAGTAAGAGGAAACATAGTCTGATCTAGCCTTTATTACTGCCCCCAGAAGCAGCCCTGTGCCTGGCATTATGTGAAAACAAAAGCCATAATCACTGTAATAGACTGCACTGTGTAAAATGGAGCTAAGCAGCAGAAGGCAGGTGAAGCTCCTTTCACCAAAGTTGAATTTTCTCATTCATACATGATTTGACATACCCCGATATAGCTCCATGGAATGATGGCTGAGTTTATTCCCACTCATCTGGAGGTAAGCTCATATTTACCAGGGTGACAGTCAATCACCAAACTGGAGATGGTGGAGGAAAAGAGGCAAGTTATTTCTTGTACTTGCAGATGGGGTGAATGAAAGAAAGACCCCAACAGGGAGATGGCTATTCAGGGTGACCTACAGTCCTTGCCTGGCAGGCTCATAGTTTCATTCTGGGGGCAAATAAAGGAAAACCACACACAGCAATGCCCCTCTTAAGTGTCTTTAATAATTCAGGAAAGGACTATGGAGCAGGACCTCCCCTGCACAGGTTCAGAAATCACGGAAAACGTAGTCATGCCAGAAATCACGATTATTCAAACAATTATTTGCACCAGTAATAATAAAACCAAGATTGATTGAATCCCCCGCTATAGGGCAGACTCTGGACTGGGGGCTTCACCAGCAGCATCTGTCATTAGTACAACAGCCCTGTTGTGGAGCTGTTTTTATTATCCCGAATTCAAAGCTAAGACGCTGAGTTCAGCAAGGATCAGAAACTTGTTAAGGATCACACCCACCCCAACAGCTGACTCTGGATTCAAACCCAGCCTGTCCGGTTCCCAATGCCATCTCTCTCTGCAACACGTGCTCACATTCCTCCTCTTGACGAGACCCCATTTTGACACCTCCAAAGACAGTTGCTATAAATATATGTACAGTAGTTGTGATCATCAGTGGCTCATCATACAACAAAATCTCTCTATCCCAGGTTGTTGTTGTAAATATCAGTTACTGACCCATTCAAATCTGTAGAATCTAGTTGTGATTTTAGCTGTTCTCAGTCCGCTTGTCACCCGGGAAGTTTACGCGAGATTTGATCAGAATTTCACGAAACCAGGCAGAGCCTGTGTGGAGCTGTCAGATGAAATAATTTGTCAGTGATGATTGTGTGAATTCGTAAATATTTATGAATTCACAAGTTATAAATGTGCAGCTTTCGGGAGGGTGGAATTCGATGCTCACCGAGTCACAGATTACAATGAATATTTACAGAAACCCCAATCTGCTAATATTAGTTCTTTGTGCTTACGAAAAAGCTTTTCTTGGGATTGTAACCCTTTCGGGATAGAATGTCTGAGGGAAAAGGGAAAAGAAGAATAGCAAAAGGAATCATCCTCTTCATAAAAAATACCAATAAATCATGATACATCACATTTATATAAGGTTTACGATTCTCACTGTGTTCACAAATCGTTAGGTCTCTTGCTAGCCATTTTAAAGATGTTTGTCGAATCATTTTTGAACTGAAGTGGGTTGAAAAACTCAAGATGGCAGGTGGTCAAAAGACCTTTTCTTTTCTTTTCTTTTCTTTTTTTTTTTTTAGTTCTTGTTGAGTGACCTGCCTTCTCTGAGGTCTTGAGCAAGTCTCTGAATCCCTCAGGATCTGTTTCTACAAAGAACAGCATTTCACAAATTCGGTCACAGACATAACCACCTTAATAACACTTCTTGTTAAACACCATTGCTGGGAAGGCACTGAGCCTGAGGCCCCATCTCTCTTTGTGAAACAATATTAGTAAGCATCGGAGAGCTGTTAAAGGTAGAGTAACACCAAGTTGAGACTTTCTCCTTGATGAAGTCAAGAGAAAGTGAAAAAGAAGTCAAAATGGAATGAGTTGCTTTTTGTTTGTGAGAGGGCACATGGTGTAGCACGGTGTTTAGGGTGGAGACCTGGGGTGGGGGAGGGGGGTAGCTGCTTGCGGCTCAACAGCCATGTATGACCTTGACCAAGGAATTAACGCTTTATGCCTCAGTTAATGCCTCTGTGAAATGTGGATTTTAATTGTACCTACTTTAAAGGATTGCTCTGACCAGGATGAAATGAGTTAATGTCTGTAAAGCACTAGAACTAGCAGATGATAAATGCTCTATCTGTGTTTGTTAAATAAATACATGAATACCGGCTAAAGGTACCCCAAGTACTGTCGATCTATTATGATGATACAAGAAAAGCCAGCAACTTGTGGGCCCTGGGCATCTAATCTTATGAATGGATGGCCCTGGCTAGTCTCTTTGCTCATCTGTGAAACAGGACAGGAAAGAGGATTTGGAAGGAAGATGGACTAGATGATCTCATAGACCCCTCTTTTATAGGGTCCACCCAGCAGCCTGGGACCAGAGACTGAACAGGTAACACTCTCCCATTCAGAGTGCACAGAGGAACTGTTTGAGAAGTTGCTTGAAATGGGACTCACAGGGAGACACCAGCCTGTATCCTGCCTCCCGCTTTCTCACACCTCCCACCCCATCTGCAAACCCCAGTCCAGTGCTGTACGCTCAGGAAGGCAGCACTTGCTAAGGAGAGATCTCATCATGGCCTGTAATGAAATTTTTCTCAAAGGCAGCTGTGCTTTCGTGAAAACAACCTCCATCAAAACTACTTGCCAAACTAGAATTTTCCTATATCACAGATCGAGGTGGCTTTGAACAGCTATGAGACCTGGAGCCTCAGTCTCCCCATCACAACGTGGGAGCAAAAGATTATTACCTGTATCTAACATTTTTTTTCTGTCTCCTGAGGTCATTAGTGCTAACAAACAGCCGTCTTTCCCTGCATCCCTAGTCTGCACGTAGTAGGCATTGTGTCTGTCACCCCATTCATGTGGTTACCCCCAGGGCTCAATCTCAAAGCTGAGCATATCTGGGGAAGCTTCCCCAGAAAGCACCCATAGGGCAAGAGAGAACAACCTCCCCTTTCTAAGCTAGAATGCTCTTCCATAAGCAGGGAGTAGGGCAGTGAGGGGGAGATGGGAACAGGCAAATACTAAGAATCTTTTGTTCTACTAAAACATAGAGAAAAATTGAAATTAGTTACCTTACGTGCCTTCTTTTCTCTTTGGAACTCAACTATCTTCATTTCAAAAGCATTATTGCCCTCATTTGGCAGGTGGAGAAACTGAGGCACAAGGTCACCTAGCTGTTATGAAAAAGCAAAGCCACAGAGATTGGTGACACCCCAGCAGCCAAGGATTTTCCATGATGTGCACCCACGTGAGTGTTTTCTACCTTGACTTCTGATAACAACAGCGAATATGTACTGTACCAATTTTCCAAGCAGTTTATATGTACTGTCCCATTTGTCTTCATTACTGAGAGGCAGTGGGTACCTTTCTTATTCTCAGCTTACACACATATCAGCTGAGGTTCAGAGAAGTTAAATAAGCAGCCAAGGGACACACAGCTGGAAGGTGGGGAAGGCAGGATTCAAACTTAGCAGGTTGATCCTGGTCCCTGGGCCCCTGAGACATTACCAGTGAGTGTGGCTAGACGTGTAAGTCTTCAAAGTTTGGGGCCACTCTGCAATTATGCCCATATCCAACACAGAGCCTGGCACAGAGCATGCACTTTGCAAATATTTGTCAAATAAATTTTTTTAAAATGCATCAGTCTCCTGATCCTTAAAAATCTCAATTTATAAACAGATATGTCAAGGAGCAATTATTCACATTACTCAAGATGTCTTCATTTTATAAAAAGGATTTACATCAGAGTTTCTTTAAATAGCAAGTCCTCCAGTGCATTTAAAAATACGATTCAATTTATAGCTCAGAATTCAATACGATTCAATTTATAGCACGTGCTTTTCAGAAGCCCTTGCTTGAGTAAAAGAAGCTGGTATGAATGTCATTCATTCATCTAACTCATCAACAAGCAATTATTGAGCACCTACTATGTACTAGGTGCTCTCTGAGGAGCGGGGGATTCAGAGATAAACATCACAGTCCCAGTCTTCAAGGGGTTCCGAGTCTGCTTCATTAGACAGAGAAATAAACAGATGCATTTTCCAGTTTGATAATGGATTGATGCTTTGTGGAAACAAGCAAAGGAGCCCACTGCTTCCTTTCCAGGCATGTTAGGGAGGCAGACTTCCCTGAAGAAGGGCAATGTTAGGTGGCCTAGTGAGATGAATGGAGTTTACCACTTAGAAATTCCTCCAGTATCGAACAATTTTCAAGATTAAGACATTAAATAAAATAGATATCTAATAGTCATCAAATTCCATAAGCAACACCATTTCCATACAAGGTTGATCTTGTTTTATACCCGTGTCACTTTTAGAACTTCTACAAATATTTGCATGTAGTGTCTCTCAGTTGATTCTCAAAACAGTATAGTAAGATGAGAATGGCATAGAACTTTCCCTTTGTGTTACTTTATTACAAAAGTAATACATGTACACCATAAAAAATAAAGGTAAACAAGACGTCAGTATGATCTATAATTCCTACCTCCAACATATGCAAAGTTAATGGTTCGACTTATATGTTTTGTGTTCTTTCTTTTGCTGAATATGTATTCTTTGTTTGAAAAAAAGTAAGTAATTTTATGATTTGCAATAAGTTCATTAAAAAAAAAAGGTACTATCCATGTGAATCAACATTTTTCTGCAGAGAGTCTTTAAATGATTTAATGCTTCACCATTCTTGTGTGTATTTTATCAAACTCACCCCTTAGTGTTGGATAACTAGGTTGTTTCCAATAGCTTTCTGCTAATTTAAGCAATGCTATGCTGAACATCCTTGTGGCCATATCTTTCTTATGCACGTTCATGATCATTTTCTCCTATTACCCCGCACCCACTAAATAATGCCATTAAGTCAAAGAATAGGCAAAGTGTAAACCTCTGAGGGCGGGAGGCATGATCTCCATTTTAAAAGAGAAAAAACAACTAGCCTAGTTTTCCAGAATCTAAGTGAGGCCTCCTACCAGTCATCACCAAACCTTCTCCCTCTCACAGGTCGACCTGGGTCTTCTACCATTACAGAAACCAACCCACATCCCCCAGAATCCTATGAGAGGGAGGATTGGGCAGAGAGAGATGGAGACATAAATTGATGCAGAGTGGTTTTTCTTTCTTCCATTCTGATCTTGTTTATGGGCTTTGAAAGGCAGAAACAGAGAGCTTTTCCAAACTACGGCAAGCTCATGCAATGTCATGCCACCCCCTCCCCACCTGGAGGTCTCCTGGCAATTAGAGGTTGTGGCCAGAACTTCCTTGTCAGACACAAAGCCTGGTCTGCTTAGGCAATGGGCTTCTGCTGATGGTGCTGCTGAGAGAACAGGTAGCTGGCGGGCAGAAGGCTCAGTCCCAAACAGCACCTGAGACTCTACAAAGGATGGGAGTATGTTCCTGCCCCAGACTTCAGTTTTCCCATCTGCAGAACAGAGAATGCAGACAGTGTGTTGTAGTGGCTGAGAAGTCTAAGACAGCTTTCCCGCTGTCTCCCAGTCCCAGCTGGGAGGTCTTAGGAAAGTAGCTTAACCTCTCTGAACCTCTTTTAGGTCAATAGAGACTTAAGCCTCACTCCCTGCCATGTATCAGAAGGACACCCCCTGCTGGGGCTGAGGATGCAGAAGTAAACCCAATAGCACAGGCCACCCATCCCTAGGGGCTCATGTCCCATTTGGGGGAGTCAGATAATAAACAGACTGCTGCTACGCAAATGACCAGGCAAGGTAATTGTCAATGGCGATAAGTGCTCAGAACTTAAACTCAGTGAGGTGATGAAAAACAGAGGTGAGGGCAGTTTTAGATGTGGGTCTCTCTGAGGCCATCATGTTTAAGATGGAACTGTGATAAATGACAGGGTACCAAAAAGAATGGAGAGCAGATGTTCTCTGTCCTGGTGAAAACAAGACAAGGCACTGGCTTGCAGATGATAGGATTTTCATTCATTCATTCATTCATTCACTCAAACCTATAGGGGAGCTTAGAAATACTCAAGTTCAGGCCCTGCCCCAGAAGTTCTGACGTCACTGCTCTGAGGAAGGGCCTGGGCACTATAGGCATTTTAAAAAGCCCTCATGTGCACCCAAGCATGAGAACTAGCAATTTCAGTTTGGGAGACATTTTAGGCAGCAGGGAGCAGATGCAAAATGCTCAGAGATGGCAGTGTGTTTGTCCTGTTCAGAAGGAGAGGGAGCTCGGCAGGGACGAAACATACTGCTCAAGGGAGAGGGCGCAGGGAGAGAGGCCAGGCGCGCATGCAGGCTGGAAGAGAGAAATGAGATTTTATTTTCAGGCTGTCCACAAGACCAGGGCGCCTTGGTTGTCTCGTTAGTAAAATGGGCTTATAAGTGTCCCACTGTTTTTTTTGTTTTTGTTTTTGTTTTTTTTTTTTGCCAGACACAATGTTTATAACACAAGGAATGCAGCTTGAAAAAGAAAACCTGACCCCATTACAGAGAAGGACAGGCAGTCACATCCCCTAGTCCATGTGCATACACCATTTGATTGATTTACTTGTTTTAATTTCTTCAGCTTCTCACCTCCCTCCAGAGAGCGACCACCTGATTGCACACACACTCTGGCACCACATGGAGCCGTGTCACCGCTTTGCTGCTGCAGCCCAGCCCAGAGTCTGCTGTTGGCACCTTGAACCCACCCGTGTGGTTGCTCAGCCCGTCTGCCTCCTCCCAGAGCCACGGGTCCTCCCAGCGTCAGCAGCACAGCCGGGCCAGGCTGCAAAGCCCGCCTCAGAGGGGAACCAGATCTGAATGGAAACATATGGATCTGAGAGGTGTGGGAGTCTGTCTTTTTTTAAATTGCATCAAACCCTTCCCTTGCCTTGAGAGTGCTACATTTTTCAAAGCCTCTGAACACGGTGCCAGGCTACAGTTTGCCTTTCCCCGTTCACCTGCCTTCAGAGAGCGGAAAAATAATGAACCTCCCTCTTCCCCCAGCACCTCCCCTCCAGCCTGCAAAAGGCAGAAAGAAAACAAGCAGCGCCTTCCTCCTAACCATTTAACATGTCTTGATGCCTTCTCTTCCCCGCTGGAAGGAACTGGCATTTTTTTTTTTCTTTCTCCTTTTGCAAGAGGTATTTGCAGCGTGCAGATCAAAACCCTTTATTCCCAGTTTCTTGTCGGCTCCTGTGTTACAGAACTTCAGAATGCCACAGTGGGGAAGGTGAATCTGGGGCCATCTGGAAAACAGGATGAGGCACTGGCTTGCGGATGGCAGGATTTTCATTCATTCATTCATTCATTCACACAGTAACCGTGTAGCATTCATCCTGTACATGAAACTTTCATTCATTCGTTTGCTCATTCATTCATTCATTCATTCATGGGTTCCTACTATGTGCCTACGGCACTGTGCTCGACACCAGGAATACAGACACAGGTTTCAGCGAAGTTGGATTCAAAGAGACCACACTTCAACTTGCAGATGCCAGACTGACTGTATTTTTAGCAGGAAAGCTACTTGTAAAGTGAAATTAACAAAGGCCAACCCAAGGGAAGGCTTAATTGCCTGTAGGTTAAAGTTGAAGAAGGAGGTAGAGGTGAGGAGCAAGGAGTCAGAAGCACTAGGCACATTTCATTCAGATTTCATCGGCGCCCTGAAACTAGACACAAATATACCCATTTTGCATAATTTGCTGATGGAGAGATGGAGGCCCAGAAAGATGAAGAGGCAGGACTAAGCTCACACAGGAGGAAGATGGGTATGGGTCCCTGTGTAGTCAGTAAATGACCAGAACCACAGCGACACTCATCTTACAGCAGATTGGAGCAGCCTCATCTCATTTTACCCATAAGGACTATAGTTATACAGTCCCCACAAGGATGATAGAGTGGCTTTTCTCATTATCTCTGTTTTGCAGATGAGAAAGAGGCTCAGAGAGGCTATAGATTTATTTTAGGTCACACAGCAGTAAGAAAACCTACTTTAGGATTAGTTTCAATGCCCTCTTTGTCTGCCCTGCCCCCGATGTAGTTTTTACTCTTTTCAAACACACACACACACACACACACACACACACACACACACACACACAGCTGAGCCTCATTCCACCCACAGCAGCCCGAGGACACTTGGAGCCCTGAGTGTGGCTTTTCCCGACAAAGCCAGCACTCAATTATTGGGAAATGCCTCTCCTTGCCATTTCTAGATCCATTTGAGAAAGATAAATAAGGCTGGGGCCTGACTCTCCGGTGATGAGATGACAGGGGCGGATGAAGAGCGAGGTCAGATGGCTTTCCAATGCCACTGGTGAGAAGAGACAACATTCCCCATCACTGATGGGGTTCAGACAGCACCCCCATGTGAGCCTGGGGGAAGTGCTGGTAATCGAATCTGCATAAAAACCTAAACCTTCGCCACTCCTTCCTGTCCATTTGATCCAATTACTTTTTTGTTATAGTAGCAATGCCTCTAGTATGGTTCAGATAAGATTAAGGCAACAGGAATGAAAGGAGGAATGCATATTTTAAAGTCACATGGCCCTCCCCACCCCACCTCTTCCCTATTTCCCCAGCTAGAAAAAAAAAAAAAATAGTTTTCAGGAAAGGTAGATTCTGTGTTATGTTAACAAAGGACTTTGCAAATATGTGTCTCGATCAAAAAACCAGATAATTCATCTTGAGTTGTCCCCAGCTATCATCATCTTCTTCTCCCTGACTCTGCCTCTACCTGAGGAGAGGTTATTTTTGTTTTAAATGGAGATTATTATCTTTAAAACAAAAATATTGCCTCCAAATTTAGAGTAAGCAGATAATGAGGCCACTCTGGTAATTTCACACTGATGACAAGAGAAACATCTACATGACTGACTGACAGTTGCCATGAGGAAACAGAACCGTCTGGAATACCTCCTAGGCTAGCTGCAGAGGGGTGGGTGGGGGCAGGGCTGAGGCTGAGCTGGGAGCTACTTGGAGGGAAGTGGGAGTGGGGGTGGCCTGGTGGCCCTGTCACCCCTGCCTGTGATCTGTGGGGTCTTCACTACCTCATCAGACATTCAAGCTGACAAGTGTGTAAAATTGAAATTGTGGAGTTGATTAAATGATGTATTTAAAGCTTCATAAAAGGAGGAGGTGGGCTTGGCGGGTGAGAGCTGGAGAAATGGAGAGAGCTAGGGAGAGAGACAGAGATACAGAGAGATAGAGAGATGAGGAAGAAGAAGGAGAGAGGAATGAAGAGGGAGAGGGATAGAGAGAAAGAGATAGAGAGGGATTTGGAGAAAGGAACAGAGAAGGGACAAGAGAGAAAATAGGAAAAAAAGGGTGAAATAAGATAAAGAATTGAGAATCTGCCCAAAAAGGGTAAGGAAGAGAGGTAAGAGAGAAAGAGGTTGAGACATGGAAGGAAAAAAAGGAAGAAGAGATTAAAAAAAAAAAGAAAGAAAGAAGAGGAAAGACGGAACCTGGAGAAGAAAAGAAGAAAAAGAGAAAGGAGAAAGGAAGAGGAAGGTAGTGGAAAGAGAAAGAAAGATCAAAAAGAGAGGCGAGGATGGAAGAAAGGGAGATGAAGGAAGAGAAAGGGGCAGAGCTGGGGACAGAGACAGACAGAGTGGAAAGCCAGAGGTCGGGGGAGGAGCAGGAGTGTGTGGCTGGGCTCAGATGAGCTCCCTGGTCCCCCACCACCACCACCTCTCCCCTGTAATGTGGGGAGGGTTTATCTCACCAGGAGCAGCAGGCTCAGTCACTGATCTAATCAAATTATTCAGCATTAAAAACTGCCAAGACATTCCAGTACTTCAGCTTCCAGAGACCCAGCTGGGATCAAATGCTAATCAACATAGCCAGGATATTTATTCCCACTGTCAGGCTGCAGCGTGTTTGTTTTCCGAGGCCTGAATACTAAACCGGAGGAGCAAGATGGATGGGCCAGTGGCAAGGGGATGCCAAGCTAGGGATGGTCAGGAAGGAGGACAGGTGGGCAGAAGAGAGAGGGATCCATGAGAGACACCTACATAGAGCAAAGGAAACGGTCCCCTAAGTAGCATCCCTTAGACACAGACTACCTAGTCCACAATCCTTTTCTGATCTGCCTTTCCCCATCTCTGCTTTTAAGTCTTTTATTTCAAGGGCATATCAGCTGCAGGGGTGGACTCACAGAGACCTATTTTTAAACTCAGGCTCTGTGACACCTGGCAGGTGGCTTGTCCTCTCTGAGATTCCATTTCCTTTTCTGTAATATGGGACCTTAAAGCCCACACCATCAGTTTGCTGTGGATTCAATGAGAGGAAGGTGATCAAAGAAGCGGGACCTGAGTTTGCCATAGAGATGTAGGTCTAAGCCTAAGCTGTGTGATTTTGTACAAATTACTTAACCTCTCTGTGCCTCAGTTTCTTCCTTTATAAAATAAGAATAATAATAATAGCGCAAATCCCGTAACATTATCTTGACATTTAAGCGAGTTGTTACACAGAAAGTATATAGGGAGCATTCAATATATATTAAGAATAATTATTAGCTCTTAACATTTTGGCAAAGGCTGGATAAAATAACACTCATGAAATTTAGCAGAGGAACCAGAATAGATGAGATCTGAGGGTGATGACACTGATCAGGGAGAAAGGATGAATCAGTGCCTAACTGTGTCATTGTTTTAAGGTTACCAGGCTCTTATCTCTCTCAGGAGCCCCTCCCTGGATCCCCAGCATGGAGCCTCTACAGCCCGGGCAGGAAGGGACAGACTTCCAGGAAGCTTACAGGCCTTCTCTGCAGGGGCAGCAGAAGCCAAGCAGAAAGGACAAGCCCAGACTCACCCCTGAACTTGGCCCTTCTCTACTGGGATCCTGCCCTCCCCTTGCCCACTCTCTGAAGGTCACAGCACGGGGGAAGACTAATTAATTTCCTTTGTTTTTCAGAGTTTCATTTTTTAAATTACAGCCTTCCCTCCTCTCTAATAAATACTCAACAATTAAAGCTTTTTTTCCCAAAGTGTGATTTCAACATTTCAATGTCCCTCCCCTCCTGTCACCTTCACTGCCATAAACAGATTCGTAAAAACTGCTTTTGACGCCCCAGCTGCCATTAGCCACTTAAAATCCCGTAATTATCATCCTATCATGGGCCTGTTAACGAGCAGTAAAAATAAGGCCATTGAATATGGTAATTTATTCGTAAATTAGCCTAATGAGAATAGGTTTCAGACACTGTTTACTTTCGGCTGCCTGTGCCTGGCCAAGGCAGCCGGGACAGGAGTGATATGCCTGGGAGGGCGGCCTAGTACGGGCAGTGAGCCCACCAGGTGGCAATGCCCCCTCCTCAAGGCTCTGCACCCAGAGCATTGATTCCTGTTCCCTTTACCAAGACAGTGCCTGGCTCCTGTGGACCACAGAGGGGGAACAGACAGGCCTATCGCCAGCAGGTCTCCAGGTAGTAAGACTCAGCCTTTGCATGAATGCCAGGGCCTCTGGTCAGTCATTGCTGACCCACAGACGCTGGGAAATTCTTAGGAGCTGGGTGACCTCTGACATATCACTATATGGCACTCAGTTTTCTCATCTGTAAAATGGGATTAATATACTAATTAATGAAGTTATTTTAAAGATTGAGATATATATGCATGTATGTACACACGCACACACACACACACACACACACACACACACACACACACTTAGAATAGTACCTGACACATAGTAGGTGCTTTATACATATAATCATCTTCATCATTATTATAATTATTAGAGCATTCTCAAATACAATCTAGAACTGAATGACTTGCCTTTAGAATGTGTTCCTGCTGTAATGGATTGAATAGAGTCCCCCACAAAAGTCATGTGCACCTGGAACCTCAGAATGTGACCTTAACTCAAAAAGAGGATCTTTTAGCTATAACTAAGAAGAGGTCATACTGGATTAGGGTGGGCCCTAAATCCAATGACTGCTGTCCTTATCAGAGGAAGAGAGGACACACAGAGACACAGAGAAAAGGAGAAATCTACTGGAGGTAGAGGCCAGAGTGAGGCAGCCACAAGCCAGGGAGTGCCAGGGGCCACCAGAAGCTGAAAGAGGTAAGGAAATTTCCTAGAGAAAGAGTGAAGGTGACACCAAGATTTTGGCTTGAATGCCCAGAAGGACGGAGGTGCCATTTTCTGAAATTTGGCTTTGATTGAATTGTGTCAAAGCAGAGCCTGCGGTCTGAGCCGAGCTCAGACACATCATAAACCTGGCCTCTAATGGTCAGTCCAGCTCCCCGAGAGCAGGGATTCTGTCCACTCAGCTCAGCGTAGCATATATTGTGCATAATTAAGATTTGTTGAGTAAATATTGAACCATGAGCCAGTGTGGGATGTTTACTGAGACCCTTCACCATGTATCAGGCATCTTGCTGGCCCAGGCCAGTCTGGCTAAGCCTCGGCCTGTCCTCCAGAGCTCCAGGTTGATGGGGACAACAGGCATTAAAGAAGCCTTTGTCAGAAGTATTGCTTCCACCTGGTGAATCTATGTACCATGGAGCCCAGAAGAGGCACTAACCTGGACTGGGGTCTCAATGATGCCTTAGAACAGCAGCCCCCAACCTTTTTGGCATCAGGGACTGGTGCTTCTATGAGAATCTAATGCCTTATAATCTGAGGTAAAGCAGAGGCTGTGATGCTAGTGCTTGGGAATGGCTGCAAATACAGATGAAGCTTTGCTCGCTGGTCTTCTGCTCACCTCCTGCTATGCGGCTGGGTTCCTAACCGGCCATGCTTTAGGCATTTCTTCATCACTCCGAAGGCATTAGTCAGGAAAGAAACTGGCAGGGGCCAGTTTAAGGTGGTAACAGAGTACAGTGCATTCTGAGGCCAGCTCATCAGTGAAAATGTACAAATCTCAGTTTTCTCATCTGTAAAATGGGTGCAGTAATTTGCACCTCCCAAATCTTGGGGGCGCGGGGGGGGCGGGAATAAGTGAGGTATGACATGTCTGTTGAGCGCATAGCATGGTGCTAGTTTGTGTGCAGCCAACAGAAGTTGCCACTTCACTGTTGTAATTATTGTCTCTCTCCCAGGGCTGGGAAGCCTAGCAAGTTAGCCTGGTGTCCTGACTTCTCTACCTTGTTGCTTGTCTCTCCTTCCACCCTAGTCCAACTTCCTTTGCCTTCCAAACACTCCAACTGGAACCACCCTGGTGACAGACCCTAGATTCAAACTCTCAAGGATGATAGTGATGTTCTCACATTCTCGATGAAGAAACTAAGGCTCGGAGATGT
>PVKZ01005495.1:0-52165 GCA_004027375.1 Macroglossus sobrinus | reverse complement strand
TATAGAATTTTTATTTAAATATATGCCTATCTAATAGACCAGTCAGAAAACAAACCAAAACTCCCTCTAAGGCTGTAAATCACAAATGAAAAAAATGGGGTAATACATCTTTCTTGGGCAAAGCCTTTTATTAAGTTTTTAAGTTTTTACCCTGTAGTACTTGCAGATGAGATACTCATAGATGGTGTGTCAGTTATGTCTAACTCAGGAAGAGCAATCTGAAAAAAAAATTTTGCTTTTTTAACTGGCAAATATATTTTTGGACATGTCATTTTAGGGGATGTGATAAATCGTGTGTCAGATATTTAAATTTATGCCTTCCTAAGTCATAAATTTATGAAGATGTGGCTTTTAGATATTGTATAATTTGTGGTTCCATCATCTGCCTTTGTGGTTGTCACCTGGAGAAGGAAACTTTATGCCATGTGTTCCTGTGGGAGGAGGGGGCTGATGAACCCTGTTTGGAATCTGTGGAAGTTTTGATGACCTTGCATAGCCACTTGAATGCTTGGACCTAATGTCCTCATTCTCTTTTCATATCATTTTATTACCTGGGGTGTTCAGGACCCAACAGAAGATTTCTATGGGCTTGTGAGCAAACAGTGAAATTACTGCTTGGATTAATGTAGGAGTTACCTGCTGCTCGAGACATTAAATCAGGTGCTACCTGCAGTGCTTAGGGTTATAATTAGTTTTAAATTTTAAGACCTATGAATCCTCAGGCAACCAGAACTTGATAAAGTCAAGCTAGACACACTATTTGTAGGACTGGTGAATTGATGGCAGAAGGGGCAGAATGATCATTGTGTACGAGTGTAAATTTTTGTGTCCCCTGGAGGAGGTGAATGAGTAGAGAGAGCTGCTGAAAGAATTAAAAACCATTGTCAGTTGTTATAAGAGAAGCATATATTAGATTAGGCAGCTATGCAGGCAAGCAGAATTGAATTATTTATTTGGTACCATTCAAAATGGATATTCTTCAGTTTGAATTTCTGAGCATGTAAGTAATTAAGAAATACAGCAACACTGTCCCAACCCAGTTGAAAATATTGCCTCCCCATGACTGAGGTGCTTTGTGTTCTACAGTATTGGTGGAAAGCTATCCAGAACCCACAGGCCTACCCAGGTCCTGCTTCCTGTGAATGTAGTAGTAAGGATGGCTGGTAGGATTTAGATCTAAAGGCCAGTAGCTGTATGAAAGGGGACCCAATTAGCATTAGAAAATAATTTAGTAATTCGATTTAGGTCAAGAAAGTCATTTTAATCAAACTTCTATTATGTAAGCAAATATTGCAAGAACTGTTAACTATTTTAATGTCTCAAATTTGGCTGATTTGTGAAAAATAATAATTGTCTATCTATAGAAATATGTTCAAATGTTTGGAGATTATCAAAATTAAGGATTTGTTATTTAGTTGTACATTTGTTGTGTTTTTAATGTTTAGAAACTTGAGAATAATAATATCACTAAAAGTAATACAAGATAAAAAGAAAAAATAAATAGCTGTATAATGTCATCAAGCTAGTTAACTGCTATGTGTCTGTGATTCTTAGGCTTCTTTGCAACGTGTTGATTCATGGAAGTTCTGGCAGGAAACCTGTTGCTTCAAAGTACATCCTTTACTATGGTATGAAATGTGCAGTCGTTGCTAAAAGTTAAAAAAAAAATGGGGGACTGAAGGAGAATATGTTAAATAGAATTAGGTATGTTTAAAAGAGTTTAAGGAAGCAAACACCAAATTACTCTTTTCTTTCTTAGACTTACAAGGAAAATTTCTGAAAAAAAAATGTTCAGACATAGAACACAATAGAGTTTATGATCTTAGAGTCAGTTACCCATTAGAGAAAACCAAATGATCAGTTTTGAAGGAAGTACAGGGCCTAGAAAACACAATATTGTTTTTCTAGATCATAAGAATAAAATTTTGATCATAATAATTTACTATTTTTTGTCATGAGAAACTACTGGTCTACTTAGTGAACCTGAAAACCTGACTTTTGTGAGATTTATATCACTATTACTTGATTTAATTCCTTCTCCTCTTAAGTGACAGAATTCATTTGTTGGAAGACAGACTGCATATTTGCCAAGAAAAAGGTCCTTTTCTTTATAAATATTATTACAAGGTGAAGCAGCTAGCTCAAGGGCATGATGACATGCTCATGCTATCTCTTAAAGAATACCTCTATTTTCAAAAGAAGATTGTTTCTAATTTTGTTTTCCGAATTACATGGAAGGGACACAGTGGATATATATAAATGAAGATGATTCTAGCAGCTTTCTTTCAAACAGCATAAAGCTATAAAATTTAACAAAATGTACTAAAGCAATGATCACACTTTCAGATAGGCAATGGAATAGAGTGGTTATGAGAGGAATGAGTGGATTGAAATTCTGCTTGCGTGGGTTACTGATAGCTGTGTGACCTTGGGTAATTTGCTTATGCTCTTTGCATCTCACTTCCTTATCTTTCTTATCTTTAAAAATATAAGTAATAATAGCAACTTAACTCACAGAGCTGTCATGATGATTAAATTAATTAATAATTGTAAACAATGCCTGGAATATAGTAAGTCCTCAGGAAACTTTACTCATTGTTATTTCTCCTGTTGACTTTAAGGATAAAATAAGAAATGTGACTTTGATCCATGACCATGGGAAGAATAATGAGATAGGCAATATTTTAGGGAAAAGCTTTTATACTGGGTATTTTCATTATCCAAAATATTATCACAAATAATGCAAGATGAAAATAGTATTACAAAATAATAAAGAAAAGAGTATGACAGAATTAGAAACTTTTACAGTACACTGATGTGTTTTAGCTTCCTATAATATCTTTCTATAAATAAAGTTCCTCAGATTTAGATATTCAGATTAATTTGTCATGAACAACTTTAATCTTTAACTTCTCCCAATTTTACATATTTTTCCACTAGCTGAGAAGGACTCTCACAACCAAGACAAAATTCCCCTGAAGCATATACCTCTTGTTGTCTAGCTGTTTTTTTCCCCTGAAATCTTCTAGAATACACAGTATCTGGCCATCAATATGGATTCTTTAGCATTTATGATTATTAAGTAAGTGTTAGTCTATAAATCGAATATATTTTAGATAATTTGGGATGCCATCTCAATTAGAATGCATATAAGAACATGGGTTTGGGGCCTTGGAGAGAGAGCATTACTATTTTATTTTGAAAGATTAGGTTTAGCTCTATCTCTTGAATTTGTTCTTATCCCTGTTTTTCAGTTACCCCATCACCAACTTTATCAAACCCTTCATCTCCCTGGTTGTTACCACTGTCTTCATCGTTTACTTGTCTCTAGTGCATCTCCTTCTGATCAATTTGCTATCCTGATGCCAGAATAATCATTCTAAAGATCACTTAACCAATGATCTTACTTTCCTGGGTAAAGCTTTTTATATCTTCCCTCACATCTTATACCCCCACTCCACACACATTCAATCCTTCATTCCTTTCAAGTTCCCTTCTCTGCACTCACTGCTCCCATCCCTTCCTTTAACTAACCCTAAACCACACCGCCTAGCTACACTAGCATTCTTCCACCACGACTTTTATTTACCCTGCCCTCTACTTCCAGCATGTTCTCTCCAATGTCTTGTCTTCCTGTTGAATGTGTATTCCTTCTGCAGTCATCTAGGCTTACAGATCTGTTCCCAGGAAACACATGCTCACAATAAAATTTAAAACATAAAATGCATGAGGAAATAAACTACCATGAGAGATAACCAGCATAAATAACAAACTGTAGAATCAAACCAAAATAAATGTAGATGCTGACATAGATTTAGAATATAAATTTTGTTTTATTTGTGTAAAGAAGTAAAAGATGAAAAGAGTAAGAAACTATCAAAATTATCTAGTAGAATTGAAAAAGAAATGAAAAATGAAATAAAGAATTCAGTGGATGCTGAAACAGCAGATGGGACATAGATGAAGAGAGAATCAGCATGTTAGAAGATATATTTGAATTAAATAACCAGCATGCAACACAGAGAGACAAAGTTATGGAAAACATGAAAGCCAGGGAATGTGGGAAGAAGAAATACTTAAGTGTTAATCTGTGGGAATTGCCCAGAATTGAAGAGAGTCACCAATCTTTAGGTTCGGGAAGCCCCCAAATCCCTAGTAATACAAATTTTAAAGAATTCTCCCCGACAGCAACACTTTACTTTGGAACTGTAGAACATCAGAATCGAAAGATGTTAAAAGCAGCCTGAGGTAGGAATAACAAACAAAATCAGAGACGTGAACTCTTAAAGTTAGTTCTGAGAGGGAATGCAGTGTAAAATTTTAAGGAGGAACAATAAAATAATAGTAATTGGATGTATACATTCCAAGCCAGTAGAAGAAAAAAATGGAATGGGGCGGTGAAGGGTTGAGTTCAATCTATTTAAAAGAAAGTGAGAAGAGAGGAAAAGGAAAAAAAAACCTTTTGGTAAAATAGATGAATAAGAAGCATATAATAAAATGAAGTGATAAAGATATAGAGATTTGATTAAAGTATTTACAACCTTTAGATATACATATGTATATAAACAATTTGATAATATTACATGGGTTTTTCAACTACATATGGAATATTTACTTTTTTGGTTTACTAAAAAGCTAGTTTCAATAAATTTTGAAGAAGTAGTAACATAAAAATAATAGAAGAACACTTCTCAGAACTGAAAAGGAGTAATCTATTTCTATTATAAAACTCATGTGCTGAGTTAGATAAATGGAAATTAATAATAATAATAATAATAATAATAATAATAATAATAACAATAACAATAATAATAAAGCACACTTAGAAACATGGTCATATTTTAGATCACCAAAGATAATTATATAAACTGATTTGCTATTAAAGAAAAATAGCTAGTTTGATTTTAGCAGAGCAGTAATGTCAGAAGCAAAATGAGAGGCAGAAATAAATATAAGTTCTGAGAGAAAATGACTTTTTAATCAGAAACTTATAGTCGAACTATTATTTAAACCACTGAATATATAAGTTGAGAGGATGAAGAGGGAGAATAAAATCTTACTGATATATTTTGGGAAATGAGTAAAATTTAACCATAGACATTGTTTAGAAATTAACTATAACATTAAAAATAGAAGCATGGTCAGCAGAAAATAAATTAAATATGAAATTTTACATGCTATTCAGAATCATGAAACTGACTTTCCTTTTGAGAAAAACGTCATGTTTTCTGTTTCAAGTTTTAATATGATTGCATGTTTATTCATTCATTATTCTTCTATCTGAATTTTCTTTGTTAAACAAAAAAGAAGTATTTATATTTTAGAATGCATGAATGGAATCATTTAAGTGTGTGTATTTTTTCACGTTATCTACTTTTCTATGGACTGTTATTGGCCTGGGAGAGCTTACTTGTGATAACTGAAGAATAATTCATAGCACTGCTGGGTAGGTTTGGGTGATGCAGCTTAGTTCATGCTCTAAACATCTTGCTAGTATGCTTAGAAGTTTCAATAATTATAATTGTTAATAAATTACTGAAGGAAACATTTTCTCTATAAGTGATTAAAATATTTAGATATTTTTATATTTTTAAGTAGAATGAAATATTGGATTTTATCATGTATTTTTATGTAAAAATCTGGAGTGCCCTAGAGGTTAGCAGATTTGAATCTTTTACAGATTAATTTTAAGTTCTGTAGTCTTATATAATGCTTACATAGAATAATTCAGGTAATATCCATACTTGGCATAATTCAACACATCTTATGAATTTTTAATTTACACTTACTGCCGAATTAAAACATTTGACCTTCTTTTTGACATGAGTGTTATACAACAGCATAGTTTAGAAGATTAGTAGAGGGATAGAGAAACACCCTTTTCAGGTAAATTTTTTAAAGAAATCATTAGTTGCACCTTGTGAAAATAATATCAAATAGATATTTCATTTTTATAAATGTATCTAATGAGAAATCTGAGAATCCACTGCTTCATTCAACAGTAATATCATTTTGCATTTACTCAGCATATACCTGTACACACCTCACATACTCACACACAGACACATACACACACACTCTTCCTAAAATAGTTGGATTTTCCATTCTTATAACAGTAGTGGATAACACTTTGAGTAAATATGAGCAATTAAATAAAATGATTGTTTTATGGACTTTTTTTTTGGCAGAGACCTGTTTTCAGTGAACTTTTACTATTTAAATTTCAATAATTTTAGGTAAATATTCAATTCAACAACAATGATATAATAGAATAACACCTCAGTGGTTTAAACCAGTCAATTAATTATATTAACACTTTCAGTTTCATCTGAATTCAAATTCTATGCTAATAATTTCCCAGAAAATAACTCAACAGCTTTATACTTGCAGTGCTCACACCACCAGAAGGGCATCCTAGCTCTTTCTTATGCCAACCAGACCCCTTTGGCACGTTGCTGAGGCCTTTGAGCCCTTCTCTGAGCAATGCTTGTAAATGCTTAAAGTGTGTATATAAGATTACAAAGAAAACCAATTCTAAAAGTCTCCTTAGTTATTAGTACATAAAATAATAAGATCCAATGATGAGTTTAATAAATACTGTTATTTTGAAGTAATGAGGAACATAAACACTATTGCTAGATATCTGTGAAAACAATGACTGTTATAAAAATATCTGACCCCATGTTAAGGACCCCAGAGCCATGTGGTTCACTACTTCATGTTTCTATGAAAAACTATCCTGTGATTTTGATTGGATTTCTAATGAATCTATATATCGAACTAGAGAAATCTGATACCTTAAAAAAATGAGTCTTCCTATTTGCAATTATTATAGTCTTCATTTACACAGTTTTCTTTAATGTCTTTCAGTATGATTTTTATAATAATCCCCATAAATGTCTTGTACAATTTCATAAGATTCATTCTCAGATACTTTATATGTGTTGTTACTATTTGCTATTCGATTTAATTTATTTTCAAACTATGGGTAGAGTTTAAATACAATCAGTTTTTAGATATTGAGCTATTAAGCTAGCCAGTTACTTTTGGATTTTCTATTTCCTCATATCATCTGGAAATGATGACAGTTGCTTTTTTTTCATGTGCATTAAGTGGTAAATTTTTTCTTCTGTACTGATAAGAATTTCAGTGCAATATTCAACAGAAGCAGTGGTGCCTATTAAAGTGTTCTTCTTGATTTTGAAAGAAATAGCTTTAATATTTCCCCATTGAAGAGCAGTGTGCTGGAACCAAGTTTTACCAGCTAGTCAGAACCAATCATTAACTTTTTGTGTAGTTTGCAAACAGATTATTAAAATACAGCCATTAATAACATTTAAATTATAAAAGCTTATAATTAAATAAATTATATGTAAAACAAAAATAAATCCTGAAAAGTCATCACTTACTACTTTATTTTATGACATCTTACTATTATCTATGCTACTGAGATTATTTACATACCTTGTGTCTGCATAGTGGAAATACTGTATAATGATGTGGTGTGTACACATCTCTTTTCAATTTTATGGTCAGTTGATGTCATGTTGATAGTTTTGAATTGCCATATAGGAATATTTACACAGTGGAAAGTGGCAAATACTACCAATGTGGGTTTTTATTTTTAAGAGCCTGTTGTTAAACATTTACTAGCATACCTCTGATTAAAACTGGTGTTTGCTACAGATCCTAGCATTTTCCTGACATGTTAACCAAAAAAAAAAAAAAAAAAAAAAGGAAGGGCAGGTGGGTGGGTGGGAAGAAGGGAAGGAGGAAGAAAGGAAAGTTTTAAGCCTTTGGTTAACCTAAACATGGCATATTCCCCACAGATAACTGTGATGCTCCACTGGCATCTGCCTTGCCTCGCACATCCATCAGCAGCTCCTCAGAGCTGTCCAGTAGCCACGGCCCTGGATTTTCAAGTCTTAATCGCAGAGATGGTGAGTCTGCTACTGTTTTCTTGTTAATCCAACATGATTCTCTCTCAGAGAGAATTGTTTTCATTCTCAGTTAATATTCATTATTATAGCTCAAAAATTAATTATGTTGAGTTTGATGAAATTGAAGAAAGCAGGTTCATCATATAATTATTTGCTAGCTTTCTTCTTGTTTATTATTGGTTTTTATTGTTTTGATATCTACATTCACTACTGATTGTCAGAAAATTATCATAAATGAGATTTAAATCAGAAGGGAATTGTTGGAGTCAAGATGATTTCCAATTTTATCCTCACTATTTAGTTTTAGAACAGCCTATAGAGGGGTGACTGTTCAAGTGTACTGGCCATGAATAACTAAAACAGATGAATGAGCCTATCTCACAGCCACCAGGAAAAAACTAAACAAGCCACTGATGGCATCTCTGAGATGTGAGGCTGCCATGGAATATGATAGGAAAATGGCTCCATTCCAGAACATGGCCTGGGAGGAGACCAGGCAAAGGTTCCTGTTGAGAATAAGGATTCCCTTCTACCAATAGGAAGGGAGCTGATGGCTTACTTTTTGGAGATATGTTAATCCATTCATGCTACTGGGTGTCATTGAGTAAATTATTTTTTCTATAATTAAGGAGAAATTATATACACTTAAAACTCAATTGTTTCGCTACCTTTTTAAGGGATCGATTACTTTTTTAATGAAAGATTAATTCAGAAAGTAAAATTTAAAATGAACTGTGTCTCATGAAAATTTACTGTTGTAAATTCTAGAGATATTACTATGGAAATGACTGTTTTTCTCCCCTTATTCAGTATTTTTAAGATCAGAGTTTAAGGGTACCTTGAATTGTGCTGTGTTCTTAAAAATAAAATGGGGAACCGAGTAAGTGGTCACATAGATTGGTAGGCAAGAGTAAGAACAAGTGAAGAAATTCTATGAACTTAGGGTAAGAGCGTTCCATTAATTGTCCACCTTTGGGCCTTTTACCTTAAAGGAATATTTTATGGCCAGATATGTACTCCTCCCAGTATCATCTGTGATCATTTTTAGCATCCCAGTAAAAATCTCTTCTTATTGAAGTCAGATTTCAATTAATAATGAAATTACCAAATTAACTATTTTTGATACTCTATCAGCTTAATATCTAAATTTTTCAGTGATTGCCCAGGGATTGCAAAAACCAAATAAGCACCATATTTAATTAGTTTAAAGAAGCCTCAGAGGCTCTTATTGTGTTTCCAATTTCATGTACAGAGTATCTTTATGATTCAGGCCTTCCAGATGACACTGTAAAATTTATAAACATTAGACAGAAAAATCCCAAAGTTTAAGGTTAACTTATTTCCATTACACTTAATTAAAAAAAAAATTTTCTTAGAATATGATAATTAGTCATTATAAAATAGTAAATACAAAGCTTAGTTTTTGGATTTGGACCACTCTCTGCAAATTTAAATTATTTTTTTTTTTTAAGAAAGTGGCAGTCAACTGATGAGCTTTTTTTTTTATTTATTTTTAAATTTAATTTTATTAGTTTTAAGTATATAGTATATTGGTTAGACATTTACATAGTTTATGAAACGATCCCTCTAACTGTTCTTTTTCTTCTCTAGCTCTCCACCTAGCTAATTCATTAATGCTAACTGCATTTCCTATGGCATGCTCCCTGATAAGTGCTTTTTTTATGACTGTTGCTACTCTGATTGCATACGATGTGCATTTCACTAAATATTCCTGGATGTTACCTCCTGATTTTATACCAGTTTCTAAAGCATGATTCAGATAACACAATGTACCAATATTCCTTCTGAAGGATTATTTGTATTTCCTATTAAATGTCAGTAGCCCAGAGTCTTCCCTGGCATTTTCATTGTCTTTGTAAAGAACAGATTAGTTCATTGAAGTTTAGATTATTATAATGTAAAATGTAGATGGTATAAAATATGGATGATTATAATCATGATGATGATCATTCATATACAATTGTTTTACATTTTTTGAAAATTCTTTGTATAATCGAGTTAGATTAACTGATTATATAGTTAAAATGTCTTTATTCTATATTATGTTATTTAGAGATTTAGTTGATCTGTCTTACCTTTCTAGTTTCTTATTTTGCCCAGAAGTCATTGAATTCCCAGAATTTTTCATAAGAATTAGAAAATGTCTCAAATTTCATAGCTTCCATTAAGAATTTTATATATAACAGCTGATCACTGCAACTACTTGATGCGTTAAAGTTGATAAGAAAATAGTCTATACATAATTTCTGATGTGTGTGTATGCATAAATTTGAGCCACTATATAAATCCCAAAAGTTAAATAATGTAAGATGAAAGATATTTTAAGATTTTAAAATAATTTACTGATTCAACACACAGCAAATATTAGACTTTATTGCTCATTTTATGTTTTCTATTTTTTCCTTATACATTCCATGTACATATTCATTTTATTAATTTATGAGAAATAATGAAATATTTATTAGGAAAGACTTTATAATAAATAGAATGAGGTCTGTGAGAGGGGTGAGTAGAGAAGTTGGGGGCGGTCCTGGCATTTCCAAGGACACACAGAGACAAAGTAGAGAGGAAACTGTGTCCCGAGAGTGTCACCACATCTTTGTCATTGTTTGTCGGTATTTCCTGGGAGTTCACAAATAGAAACACCACCTACTATCTATTATAGAGCTAGTAAAATGTTACTATCATCACTCAACGCTGGATTTCATCCTCTCAGAGTTAATTTTTGAAATCTCTAGTTGGCTTCTTCTCTTATTCTCATTCTGAAGTCTGAGATTAGGTTCCATACAATACATTTAACAAAATGTTCACACAATGTCAGACACCTTACCTTTTTATACACAAAGAACATAAGTTGCTGAAAAGTTATCATTCTCAAATGCCTGGATATATAATTTCTCAAAACTGATCGATTTTAAGAAGTAAAACACAGTCACATTCATTTATTTGTATACCTGCTGAAGAAAATCGAAATTAGATGAAGATGTAAAGTTTTTAAAAATTGGATTTGACCATTCATATTGGCCAATTTTGTTTTCATCAATATTAAACTGGTATTTTCTAAAGTTATGTTACCTAATATTTCTCATATAAAATTAAGATTGCTGAAATATGACTATCATCTAAGATATATGCTGTAATATTGACTTCATGTTTTTCTTTCAAAAATCTCCTGAAGAAATATTGTACTTCAAGTTTATCCAGGCAAAAATTAAAAAACAAAAACAAAACACTGTCATATAGTAAGCCATGCTGGACTTCCATTCTACATTTTGCTTATGAAAATAGCCTTCTGTTTTTACAGTTATTGTCCCTCTAGGTGAGACTTCATCGAGCTGGCTCAGTAACATTTCAGATGCTTTTTTTCCAACTCTTGATACCAGCTTCTCTTCAGTCACATGATCCATAAGTGCAGGCAGTGGTGGTGAGATGCTTGGTCTTGCCAGAAGGTATTTGAAATTGACTGGGAAGAAACATAAATACACTTTTGCCCTTCTTTGTTCTTTAAAATGCTTTCATAAATAATCATTCTCAGAGACTATGACCACTCTATTCATTTAACAGGTGCTAAAAATCATGGATTATAATGTAACAAGTTACCTCATCAGTGACAGTGCGAATAAGATTTCTTTAACTAGGAGCCAGAAAAGATTTTGTCTAATGCTCCCAATACAGTTAATCACTGAGCATTTTAGAACCTATTCTCAGCATTAAGACAGTTATTTCTCAATTTTGAAAAGTACAATTACTAGTACAAGTTACTACTATAGGTTTTAGCAAAATAAAGTTTAAAATGATTAGATTAGGAAAAACCTGTTAATATATGACCATCAGATACTAAATGTTTTCTTATAATATGGGACCGCTGATTATTTGAACTCTGCAATATCCCACATAGGATATAATATACAATTCACTGGTTTTTTAACAAAGAAATGGTAAAATGCATTGAAAGATAAATAATAATTTAAAATATATAAAAAGTATGTCAACTGATACAAGTCAGAATACTACATCAAAAATGTTTGATGCAAATCTTATAATAATAAACTTTTCTCTCATATGTTTTTAATAAAATCATAGTTCTTGTATGTTCCTTTTATTCAAAAGCCAAGAGCCTCATGAACTAGCAAGTTTAACCAAATATTAGACTGAGAAATTTAAATGACAAAAAAGGGGCCTATAAACCAGATTTTTATAAAGGCATAAAAGAATCTACTGGGAAATTTTCACCCCTGGACATCAGATTCTGCATTCTGTTTACTTGTCTTTCCTAAAAGTTTTTAGACTTATATACAGTCTCTTTTTAAGCCACCATTTTTTTCAACCAAATTATTCTGTGATGGACTCCAGATGTTGAATGCAGTGGATAAGCCACACATAATAACATGCATGTGAAATATGGCCATTCACTAACATGCAGAGCACTGTCTTGTGGCCATGCAGCTTTGTTAAATTACAGCTCCTCTAAAAGGGATGATGGTAGCATGTGGGAGAAAAAGCTCTCAACCCCCAAGGCTTGTGCAGAATCTACTGTGCAGTCATTACAGGGAACACCACACAGAGTTCATCTGCTCAAATTTTCCCATGGCTCTTTGCAACCTCCAGAGTCTCCAGGTTCCCACCACCAAACCTAAGGTACTGATTGACACCAATGAGAACAAACCAAAAGTGTTTTCAGTGTTGTTACAGCCTTCAGGGAGGCAGTGTTGTCAGTCATTTTTGTCTATCAAGGAACCCAAATTATAGAATTACTCCCATAATAAGGTGATATTCAGTTCTTTTGGGATTCAGTAGCCTCTTTTGGATGGGTGAGTATCTTCAAGGGATGCTCAGATTTTTTTTTGTTTGTTTTTCTTGCTTCTTCCCAAGACAGTATTGAGATATACAGGATGGGCTCAGGTCCTGAGGATGGTAGGAGGGCTCCCATATTAGGTCTTGGCCAGCTGCCATGTGCTGAGGGTAGTTTGTCTGCTCTTAGCCCTGCAGATTATTTGGCACCTGCTATCCTGCTGAAATAAATTGCCCCATAGTACAGGGGATTCTGAAATTTAATTACTTTATCAGAGTACTTAGTTAATCAAATAGCTTAATTTGCATACCAATAGTACCTCCTTACCACAGGTAAGGGATGTGAAGTATTCCTGCAGATGTTAAAGGCTGGGCAGCAGAAATGTAGCTGTACCTATGGGAGAGGCTGGTCCCAGGGCCACATGCTGGAGACATGCTGACACTTTTTACTCTACTTTGCTTCTGCACACAGGTGGTACTTGTGTTAATGATATCTCCTGGCTTCAAGAAATTAAAAGTGACCAAGAAAGATAGTGAAAGTGTATCCAAACATTTTTAGAACTTGAACTAGTATGAGCCAGAATACAGGATAATTAATAGCTTCTGAGAGATTTAAACTGATTTATATAAAGTTTCAAAAGTAGAACCTCTAAGTTAAAACAATTAGCTAAATACCTACTTTTAACTTTTGGGGGCAGTAATAATAAAGTATGGGCAGCAGCAGGGTGATGTTACCGAAGTCTGTTAGTTCACTTCCAGGTAGAACCCAGAAGAACTTCCTATTTATCAAACATTAGACGGGGCCCTGGACAAAACAGTAGAAGTAGGCAGGAAGATGTTAGATGTTAGGTCATTAAAGCCCAGGAAAGACTGAGAAACAGATTGGAGGACACTATAGAGATACGGTGACTAAATGCAATGTGGAATCTTGGTTAGAATCCTAGAACAAGAAAAGGAAGTTAATGGATAAACTGGACAAATCAAAATAAAGTATCATTCCATTAATATTGTACCAGTGTTAATATCTTAGTTTAGATAAAGGTACTATAGTTATAGAAGAT
Source organism: Macroglossus sobrinus (assembly GCA_004027375.1). NCBI lineage: Eukaryota > Metazoa > Chordata > Mammalia > Chiroptera > Pteropodidae > Macroglossus > Macroglossus sobrinus. The sequence continues at coordinate 38,352 of PVKZ01005495.1, read as the reverse complement.
GTTAACATCAGGGAAAGCTAGGTAAAAGGTAGTTGAGAATTTTCTATACCATCCTTGCAATTCTTCTGTAAATTATTTCAAAATAATGTGTAGTGCTGTTTGGAGGACGTAGTTAGGGAACAGATCTCCCACCTCCGAGTGATATTTCTGTGCCCTGGTTTAAGTGCCCCACTTCTATTTCCCTATAAGCCTTCTTGAAACCATGTCACATACCTCTTGACATAAACTCCACTTGCCTTGGTCATAATGGCTTCAGCAAACAGGACATGGTACCAATAAAAGCTCCTAGTGGAAGATAATAAATGTTATCTAAAGTGTCAGACCTTCTTATCAGACCCTCAAGTTAAGTGTCAGGACAGTGACTTTTTTTAAAGCTGATTCTGTCATATTAGGGATAGTTTCCAAGAAATTGTTATTTTCTAGATATGGGTAATTAGCAAACTATCAGTTACAGAACTTATTTTCATACACACACACACACACACACACACACACACACACATACATATATATATTTACATTAATTTAAAATTAGGAAATTCAATGTGGCAAATCTAAATTCAAATTCAAAACTCTTGTTTTTTTAAACTGGAAGTACAAGATACATCAACAACAGATCCTCAGATACCTCTAATTTTTCTGTTTTTTACAGGTCTAGACAAAACAAAGCACAGTAATTTCTACTCTATACCTGTTATCTTGAAAACCTCAGAAATTATCTTTCACTTGATCTAGGCTCTCTCTCACCCTTCCTACTGCCCTCTCAGAACTCTTTCTCCCCTTCACCTCCACCCCTGCCACATTGCATATTGAATTGTTCTTTGAAATGTCTGCTTCTTCTGAGTCTGTAAATATCCTTAGTGTAGGGCTGTGCCATAATATTTTTGTTATCCCAGCATTCAGTTTGTATTTCCTAATGTCAGCAATCCAGAATTAAGGTTTTCTAGTTCTACCGTGGTCTGAATATTTACCTTTGTGCCTAACAAAGGGCAATCATGCATAACGGCTAGAAAAAAAAAACTAGTTCAGGCACTGATGTAATGGCATGGTGTTTGTTTGTCTACCTGTTGCATTCAGTACTTAATGGGACTCTAGAACATCAGAGTGTCAGGAATTGTGAGCTAAAAACTAAAGCAATTTATGTAGGCTTCATCCAGTTACACTTAATCTGTTTTTATTGTGTTTGGATATGTGTGTGTATAATTATGAGGGGTTATATATTCCAGAATTTGAAACTATGATTTTCACAAATTTCATTTATGAAAACATTCACATTCTTATAGGCTAATACAGATTTAATTTTTTTTTTCTTTATAATTTTTCTATTTCTACAAAAAGGAGCTGGTGGATGGACTCCATTTGTGTCAAATAAATACCAGTGGCTGCAGATTGACCTTGGAGAGAGAATGGAGGTCACGGCTCTGGCCACCCAGGGAAGATATGGAAGCTCTGACTGGGTAACCAACTATGTCCTGATGTTCAGTGATGGTGAGAGGAACTGGAAGCAATATCGGCGAGAAGAAAGCCTCTGGGTATGTTTTTTTACTGAGAACTAGTGTGTCACAGTATAAATTATGCCAATTACTGTATGTTGCTGCGAATCTATCCAATCATGTATAGAAATGGAGCCTCCTAAATTACTTGAAAAGATTTTCAAGTGAATGTAAAACACGTGACATTTTAAAATACATTGTATATAATTTATGAAATAAGTAAAACAATTTATAAGGTAGTGAAATATTGAAAAAGTCTTCTCATTATTCCTTTTAACAGTGTGAATTATAGTAACCTGCGTGAAATGTCACCGACTAGGGAAGCTCAGGTATATATTGGAGCTGGTTACGTAGGCATCTTCTGCCTTACAAGTACCAAAATTTCAGACTCCCAGAAGGTAGGCCGGTGTTGAGATAAAGCATACTGTTTGCACAAACATGAGGCACCATAGCCACTCCTATCATTAGGATCTTGAGAATGGGCTAACTTTGCAAGCAGGCCAGCCCTGCCCTGCTAATTCTCTAGCACATGTTCATTTACGTCCATGCAGGTGTAGGACTGAGATCTTGATTCCCTGTAGGCTGTCCTGGGGGGCTGGTCTTTGCTCCTAGAGATTTTGCACATCCCTATGCTTTTTTCGTGGCCCACTCCAGCAGCCACAGGTCGAGTCCTTCTCACTTTTAAATTTCTCTGCATTCTCATTCTCTGCCACATCTCTTTGATTTTCTCTTCTGCTTTCAGCTGGAGAACATTCTCTACTTTAGGGGCTGATGTGATTAGACTGGATTTACCTGGGTAGTCCAGGATAGTCTTTCTAATCTTAATCATCTGTGCAGTCTCCTTTGCCATGCAAAGTAACATATTCACAGGTTCCAGACATTATGGTCTGGATATCTTTGGGACCATTCTGACTACCACACCATATCTATACATCTCTGATTTTTTCTTCCTGCATTTGGTATCCCTACCTATCAAACATATGTTTCTCACTGGCTCTGATGATATTTTCAAGAACCATATAGAATCATGTGGCAGGGGTACTTGAGCACTTGTTCACAGTTTCTGTGGCTAGGGTCATCCCCATGACAAGCTTCTGCCCTGCCCTGGCTAATGTGGCTCTCACTCATCACAGCCTCTTTGGCTTGTGGCCTCACTGCCATAACGCTTCCCTACAATCAGATCACTTGCTCAGACGTGCTTCTGTGCAGGTTGTGTGTTATTTGTTGAGTTTTAGATGTTCAGCTTATTGTTTTTGCAAGGGGAGAGATCTGGGGACATCTCTCACTCCACCATGTTTCTGACATCACTTCTAATACTAATTTTATAATTGACTATCTATTTATCTTGACTGGAGAATTTGATATTTTTGTATGTCTTTAAATTACTATCTATAATTTTTTTTTTCAAATTGAAGGACTCACTTTTGCATTTTGTGTAGGACAGTTCTAATAATAAGGAATTGTATCCGTTTTTGTTTATCTGAAAATATCTTTATTTTTTCATCAGTTTTGTACAAGAATTTTGCCAATAAAAATCGATCAGTTGACAGGGTTTTTTTCCCCCTGCTCTTTAAATTTATTATCCCAGTATTTTCTGGCCTGCAATATTTTCTGAGAAATCTATTGATAATCTTAGGGGCCCTTTATATGTGATAAATCATGTTTCCTGCTTTCAAGAGTCTCCCTTTGTCTTTGTTTTTTTCTCAATTTGACTAAAATGCATGCTGGGTGGGTCTTTTTGTATTCAGATTTGTTGGTGTTTGTTAAGCTTTTTGTATTTCTCTATCAATGTCATTCTTCCAATTTGTGAATTTTTTGACCATTATTTTTTCACATCTCCTCTGTATCTCTTTCCTTTTTCTTTTTTCATCTGGGTCTCCCATAATTCCTATATGGTCTGTTTGATGTTGTCCCACAAGCCCAGTTTATTTTTCAAATACTTTCCTCATAGTCAATCTTTTAAAATGATTTGTCTTCAAATCTGTTGATTTTTTCCTCTGCCTATTTGTGCCTGCCATTGAACCCAAGTAATTTTTTAAAATTTCATTGTATTTTTTCAGCTCCAAAATTTCCATTTGATTCTTTTTAAAATGTATTTATTCATATTTTTATTCTGTTCATATGTTGTTTTCTTGATTTCCTTTAGTTCTTTGTTTGCATTTTCGTTTTTAGCTCAAAAATAGCTTTTTGAACACATTTAAGATAGTCATTTTAAAATTCTTTATAGTAAGTTCAATGACTGTTTCTTCAAAGTTTTTTCAGGAGACTAATTTTTCTTTTAATGAGCTTTTTGTTTGTTTCTTTCTTTTATGTCTTGTGACATTTTGTTTTGATATTATATCTTTGTTATATCTTTGTATACTGACTTCATGCATGGGAAAACCTATGTTACAATTAGCTTAGTGTGAAATCTTAAGGTCTTCTGAGACTTGTGTAGTGTCTGAATCTCTGTGTGTGCTTTTTTCCCAGTTCACCTATTTGTAGGGCTACTTTTTATAATACATTTTTTATTTTTTAATTGCAATTAGCATACAATATTATTTTACTTTCAGGTGTACAACATTGTGATTAGATATTTATATAATTTATGAAGTGATAACCAATAAATCTAGTACTCATCTGACATCATACATTGTTATTACCATACTATGACTATATTCTCTATGTTATACTTTATATCCTCATGACTATTTTGTAACTACCAATTTGTATTAATTCCCTTTCTCTTTTTCACCTCTCTCATGTGGTAACCATCAAAATGATCTCTATACCTATGAGTTTGTTTCTGTTTTGTTTGTTTGTTTATTTTTTTTCTTTAGATTTCATGTGTAAGTGAAATCATGGCATCTGTCTTTCTCTCTCTTACTTATTTCACTCAGCATAATACCCTCTAGGTCCATCCATGTTGTTGCAATTGGCAAGATTTTATTTTTTTTATGGCTGAGCAATACTCCATTTTATGTATGTGCCACCTCTTCTTTATTAATTCACTGGTGGACACCTGGGTGTCTTCATATCTTGACTATTGTTAATATGGCTGCAGTAAACATATGGATTCACATATCTCTTTGAAGTACTGTTTTGGATTTCTTCAGATAAATACCCATAAGTGGGATTACAGGGTCCTTCTTTGTCTCTTATTATAGCCTTTGTTTTAAAGTCTATTTTGTTTGGTGTAACCATTGCAACCCCAACTTTTAGTTTCTTTTTTTTTTTTTACTTTTAATTAAGTTTATTGGGGTAACATTGGTTAATGCAATTATATAATTTTCAGGTGTACATTATACCTTGACATCTATATATCCTATTGTGTGTTTAACACCCAAAGCCCAGTTTTCTTCAGCTACCATATATTTAATCCCCTTTATCCACTTTACCCTTCTCCTACCCACTTATATTTGATCACCTCTAACTGTCTACCTACTACCTCCTCCCCCACGCCTTACCCTCTGGTAACAACTAATCTATATTCCATGTCCATGAATCTCTGTTTGTCCTGTTCATTTGTTGCTTTTACTTTTATATCCTACATATAAGTGATATCATGTGATTTTCAACTTTTCTGTCTGGCTTATTTAGCTTAGCATGGTTAACTTGAAGTCCATCCATGTTGTCGCAAATAGTGGTATTTCATCTTTTCTGTGGCTGAGTAATATTCCATTGTATATATGTACCATGGCTTCTTTATCTAATCATCTATCATAGGATACTTCGGTTGCTTCCATGTCCTGGCCACTGTGAATAATGCTGCTATGAACATCAGTGTGCAAATATCTTTTTGGATATGAGTTTTCAAGTCTTTGGGGTAAATACTCAGAGAGATTGCTGGTTCATAAGGTAGATTAATTTCCATAGTGGCTGTACCAATTTGTAGATCCACCAGCAGTGTATGAGGGTTCCTTTTTCTCTGCATCCTCTCCAACATTTGTTCTTATTTGTCCTGTTGTTTATGGCCACCTTAACAGGTGTGAGATGGTATCTTATTGTGGTTTCGATTTGCATTTCCCTAATAGCTTGCAATTTTGAGCATCTTTCAAATATTTTTTGGCCATTTCTATGTCCTGTAGGAAGAAGTGTCTGTTCAGATACTCCAGCTTTTTTGTTGTTTTTGTATTACCATTTTTATAAAATATCTTTTCCATCTCTTCATTTTTAGTTTGTGTGTCTATCTGAAGTAAGACTATTGTAGACAGCATATTTAAGAGTCATGTTTTCTTATCCATTCAGCTACCCTATCTCTTGATTAGAGTATTTAATGCATTTACATAAAAAGTAATTGCTGATAGATATGTAATTATTGCCATTTCATGATTTATATATTTTATCTTTTTTCTTTCTTCTTCTTAAGGAAGTCCCTCTAACTGTTCTCATAATGCTGGTTTGGTGATGATGAACTACTCTAGCTTTATCTTTTCTGGGAAGCTCTTTATCTGTCCTTAGATTCTAAATGATAGCTCTTCCAGGTAGAATAATCTTGATTGTAGGTCCTGGATTTCCATCACTTTGAATATTTCATTCTAATCCCTTCTGGCCTGCAAAGTTTCTATTGAGAAACAAGCTGACAACCTTATGGGCGCTCCTTTGTAGGTAACTAGTTGCTTTTTTCTTACTGCTTTTAGGATTCTCTCTTTACCTTTAACCTTTGCCATTTTAATTATGATGTATCTTGGTGAGAGCTTCCTTGTGTTCCTCTTGTTTGGACTCTCTGCGCTTCTTAGGCTTTTATGCCTCTTTCTTCTGTAAGGAAGGGTAAGGAAGTTTTACATCATTATTTCTTCAAATAGATTTTCAATTCCTTGTTTTCTCTCTTCTACGTTCATTGAGCATCCTTATAACCAGTGTTTTGAACTCTACATATGATAGATTGCTTGTTTCCATTTTGTTGAGTTATTTTTCTGGAGCTTTGTTCTGTTATTTCATTTGAAATATTTTTATTTGTCTCCCCATTTTAGCTCCCTGTGTTTGTTTCTATGTGTTAGGCAGGACTACTATGTTTCCTGTCTTAGTAGCATGGCATTATGTAGTAAGAGACCTTTGGGGCCCAGTAGTGCAATATCCCTGGTCACTTGAGCCAGGTGCTCCAGGTATGTCCCTTGTATGGATTGTGTGTTCCCTCCTGTTGTAATTGAGCTTTGGTTGCCATTTACATGTCAACAGGAGGGATCAACCCTCTGGCTGATTGGTTATGAGTGCTGGCTGGTGACTACAGTGGAGGAGTTATGGTGCAGAGTTTTACCCTATGGAGTAGGATTTGCTTTAAAAAGACTCTGTTGCCTGCCCAATCTGTCTTCTGTGTGTGGTTTTCAGGTGCAGCCACAAGTTTTACTCCTGCTCAATTGCAAGCTGACCACCAGGTGTGCTGCCCTGTGACCTCCTGGGAGTGCCCACCTCAGGCCAAGTTTAGCCTCAGGCTGTGCCCTGCCTGGAGCAACCTGACATGAGCCACAAAGCAGTTTGCAGATGGCTGCCACCCATGCTGGGCTTGGAGGTGCTTTGAGAGGCCAAGCTGCAAACCAAACTGGCTGCCACTAGTGCCGGGCTTAGTGCTGCTCAGCAAGAAACACAGGGCATTCAGAGACCAGATTATACTTATTTGGGTTTGCGAACCTTTGAGAGAGATTTCAGGAAAGCCCACAGCATGAGCCAAGACAGAAAAGCCACTTGAAGAGGCTTAGGTTGGCCCTCAAGTTGGATGGGGCAGAGTCTCAGGGAATCACCGGAGTGTGGGGTGAATGGTATTAGCCAGGTGATAGGGACTTAGGTATGGTGGTGTCCTGTGTCTGCATGCATGGTGTGGGGGCAGGCCCAACAAAGGAAAAATGACCTCTCCCAGCACTTCTGTTTGAGAGAAAGCTGTCTCTTTGGCCCTCTCCCTGAAGCCAGACAATTTACTTCCTTCTCATATGTCTCTTATGCTCTTTGAGCCACTGTCCCCATGCCCAAGCCAAGAGAAACTGAGTCTATGAACAAGTCCATGTGCAGGCCCTCAAAGAGAAATACCTGTGGCTCCCACAGTCCTCTGTCTCACTCAGGCACTGAGTCTGCTGACTTCTCTTCCTGACAGTGGTGCCCTGGGCTGGGGAGCCTTGTTTGGGGTTGGGACCCCTTGCTCCACTGAGGGTACTTTCTTAGCTGAGAGATCCCTTCCAATTTTTAACTGCCACTCACGTGTGAGACCCGCTTGTTCCATGTCTCTGCCTCCTAACCAGTTTTGAGGTGGCTTCTTCTGTATGTCCTTAGTTATAGGAATTCTGATTATCTAGACTCCAGGTGATTTTTAATGATTGTTCATTAGTTAGTTGTGATTTTGATGTGGTCATGATAGGAGACAAGCATAGCATTCACCTACTCCATTTCTTGACCAGACCATTGCAGGGCTACTTTTAAATGTCTTCATATTCTTAACAGTGTCACCCTTGCTTATTCCAGGAGCCTTAGCTTATTCTATTGTATTCCTCAACCAATAATCTCTTGCCCCAGGTGTCTGTGGGTTTGTAGTTACTTTCAGGACTGTTTTCATAGTAGTACCTACGGTTTCCTTTGGCTTTCCCTGTTCTGAGATCTGAGCTACATTTGGACATCTGAACTCTGGATTAGGTATCACAGAGACCAATCACTCAGGCAACCTGCAGGTCTTGCTCTGCTCTCTTAGGTTTGTAGATCGGAACTGGAGATCTGACTGCTACTTTCCTCAGTTTGCACTGCACTACAGTACACTGCACTGGTGAATAAAAATGCCACAAAATTTTCTACATTGTTAATGTGAAATTTTTTTTTTGATTGGACGTTTGCTTGGTTACTATAGATCTCCAACTCATTTCCATAGTACTTATAATGTTATTTTAGTCAGTTTATTGTTGCTTATTTAATGTTGGAGGTTGGGGAACAAAGCCTGAAATTTCTTGTTTCTCCTCTTGCTGACATCACTCCCTTTGATTTTAAAAATTGGTATTTTAAATATTAAATCTGTTTCAAAATAGGCTGATATGTACAATGTAGTCTTATGCAGTTTTTGTCTCCTTTTTAAAATTTTTTTTAAATGAAAAACAAAAACCTGAATAGATTTTAATTATTGCTGGATGAAACAAGTCTTTACCAGTCTGTCATGTATGATTTCTAAGAAGGTCTTTTGAACCACTCATGAGAAAAGAAGGACAGCTCACCTCTCTGACCTCAGACTGGGGAAGAATGAGGACTCAGGACTACAGACAGCTCTGCAAGGTGCTTGGCCTCCTGCCTAGAGCCCTGGATAATGTGTGTCCATACAAGATGGAGACCCAGCTCACTGCACCCTCCTGTGAGCACCAAGTTAGCTACTGAAATCTACCCCCACCTAAATTTCACAGTAACTGGTTAGAAAAGAAGGGAAAACAAAGGAAAACAAACCAAACCTGATTGTGTATGAGGAGATAAATGCACTTGTAACTATAGTACCTTCTAGGAATTGACCTAATTCTAAAAGATGTCTCTATTTTAACTCATTCCTGATTGACCTAATTCCAAAAGATGTCTCTATTTTAACTCATTCCTGATTATTAGTTATCTTCATTTCAAATACAGTATGTGACAATAGATACCCATTCTGTGTTCTGAGGCAAATCCCCTCACCTCACCCCTGGCCTTACTGGGTCCTTTTCATGCAGAGCAGGTGGGCATATATCCCCCTACCCTTTGGCGTCCCTTGCCTGGATACTGTGGTCTCCCTTCCTTACTTAGACACTCAAGTCCCCTCACAGTGTGGCCTTGACCCAAATCCCCAGACTCCCCTCCTCCCACCATCCCCTCTCCTAAACCACAACCAGGTTCTACCCAGTGTCCTGCTTGCACTGAGTATGTGTCACATACTCCCACCTCAATGTCTTTGTGCAGAGGTCGCTCTGCTCAAAATGCCTCTTCTCTTCTGGTAGCCATTTAAACTCCTTGTTGTAAAGTTCCAAATATGCAGTCTCCTTCCCCTCGGAACATTGCCTGATTTCCCAGCCAGTGTGCCTGCTGCATTTCATTACAGATATGTGGCAGCTCCAATGCCAGCAGTGCTCATTCTTACCTCGGTGTCTGGCAGCAGCCATTACATCCCTGGGAGCCTCGTTCTGTCTAACTGGTCTCTGCTCAGCATGTTTCCTCACTAGTCTTTGGTAAATGTTGTGAGCAAAGTATTTACTGCATTTCCAGGTATAAGCAGCTGTCATAAGATAAATTTCTTAAATGATTCGTGATTTATAGAGCATATTGTAGTTTAACCATTGGCAGGGGTGGGAAGAGGTGGCGTTAGTACAAAATAGTTCACGTTATTTCTAATATCAAATTGCTATGCTATTTTTTTGCAAAATAATTTTGAGTTCACACACACAAAAACATATTCATTCTAAGACTGAAAAGTTGTATGTGACATTTGCTAGCAATTTTTTTACAGCCTGTAAGGCTGCTCATGGGTGGAAGTCTTTTAGGGTCTTAATTTCTGAGCATCTATAACTGCTTTCTTCAGGCGGGTGGCCAGGCACTGCCCTGGGGTCAGCCTTGCTGAGCATTCCCCATCACTCAACACTAGACCATGGTAGGACCCTTTGGGCCACTCCTGTAGTCCCCAGGACTCTTCTAATGGATCCAGTTTAGAAGCCGAGGGTTGGCAGAACTGCCAGGGATCGGAGGATGTCAGACAAGCCCACACAGAGTGATGGAAGATGTTGGCTGCTACTCTGTGCTTAACTGAACCTTTGAAAAACATATTGAACCAATAATGCCATCCTTGTATCAGGACACCTATCATACTTATGTCATTTTCAGTATATAGTGTACTAAAGATTATGAGCCAAAAAGATTCTTCAGGGCACACGAACAGAAGAATTATACCTTTCAATATTTCTACAATATTGCAATGGATATTTAAAATGAAAAAAAAATTGTTGAAGTATTTTCCTGAAAAATTATCTCTTAAGCAACTATAAAAAATGTTAAGGAAAATAACCCAGGACAGAAATATAAGAGAGATTGCACACATTCATGAATTTATCTGACTTCTAACAAGCCCATCTTGTGAAGTGTGGAGCATTTTCTATGTCAGAAGCATATTTATAAATCATTAAAATACCCACTTGCTCACACTACAGTACATTCTTATCGTTTTACTTGAATGCTCATTTAAATTTATTTTTCTGAAATGTACTCAGAGCAGAGACAGTTATACAATAAAAGTGAGAAATTGTAAGACTATAACACTATCTTAGAAATAATTGGCGAAGAAACCACTCGTCCTGGCACAGACTTCCCACGTGTTTTATGTACTGTCTGCAGAACCAGCCCAGGGCATCAGTGAAAGTATTCTGGCATTTTCCTTTTACCTGCTCAGCTGTTAGCATTTCCCCCACTCCATCTGTATAGTTAGTTGCCCTCAGGTAGGAATAAGGGAGGTTATATCGTCAGCTCTTCAGGAAAGGAGCACAGCTGCTTCGTTCCCTGACCTCTGCAGAGTCTTACACAGCAGTGTGGTTCAATAAGTATTGTTTGGAGAATAAACAGATGGGAGACCCTGACTTAAAAGAATGTCACAAAAAGGTAGTGGCATTACAGAAGGAGACTTGTTAAGAATGAAAAGCTTTTAAGACTCACAATCAATCAATATTTCAATGCCATGGTGCCCCCTCAGACACTACAGTAGAGGAATAGAAGGCATATTTTGAGAGAGTGACCATTTTGGTGTATTTCAGTATATTTCAGATCATGTCACACTTTGCCCAGTGATTATAATATTGATGATGTTCAGCTGTATTGTCTCTTCTTTATGGTTTGTCTTCTATAGACTTCGTTCACCCGAATAAGCCTATAGTTAATCAGATGTTAGGCTTAAATCCTTAAATCTGCTATCTTGCTTTTTAAGCACTTTCATGAATGAGATAAATCCTTCTTTTATTTATTTATAAAGAACATTATACATGATACGATATTATATGACATATTTACATTTCTTAAATTTTTATAGCTAACCCTAAGTCTTATGATCAAACATGGAAAAGTCTACCACATTAAAACAGGAATTTTTTTTTAAAACTTCAGTCTAATGTCTGAAATAATCCAGAAATGAAGTGATAACAAGTAAGTTTTCTTTATAAGCCAGAGAGCATTGACAAACTCTTGCTTGCATTACAACCAATTAGATTGAGTTCAGATTTAGATGAGAGTGATTATGTCATTGTGACAATTAAGTGAGCAAAGTGTTTGGCTTAGGACTTTCTTTATAGGAAGCACTCCACAAACCCAGAATGTCATCATCATCATTATTTTATGAATAATTTGATAATATAATTTTCCTTTCTTGGATAAGTTTGGATACTTCTAATGCTAGTACAAAAATTTCAGTTAATGTAAATTTGGGATACTGATGGGCTTTTGTTGCCTGGTGGTAAAATACCAGCAGATACTGGCTTGCAATGATGCATAAACAGCCCCTCCTTCATATAAGTAAGAAGTGATCACTTAGCCTTGTGCAAAACTTTCAGGTAGACATACTACCCCTAGGAATCTATATTTCTGAATTTCTCAAATAGGGGCAGTCTTCCTCCATATGTACCAGTGTCTTCATGCTCATTGTAGCATGACTTGTAATAGCAAAACAATTCACAACTACCTAGAAGCTCATCGGTATGGTATGTGTAGATCATGTTAAGTCCATTTAACATAACACTATAAAATTATTCAAAAGAATGGACAAAAATGAGGTATAATAACATGGAAATATTTATAGGATATGAATGGTTTAAATAAAAATAGGAGGTTTGAGAATAGTTAGCAAAATACGATTTCATTTTTGTTAAAATGCCTGAAGACAACAAACTCAGTGATGTTTGTACAAATAAAATATATGTTTGACTATAATGTGAAAGGACTAGAAGTACTTCCACTTATCTGGTGAGTCATAGTGGAAGAGTGGGCAGGTGAGAGATGATTTACATGTTATATTCTTAGTCTTTGAATATTTTATAAGGATGCATTGATCAGTATAAAGTAAATAATAAGAGTAACAGCTACTTAGTTCTGCCTGTGTACTGGCACTACTCCTCCTGGCATACTTCTGAAGTGTGTACTGTTACCGTTTTATGGATGAGGAAACTGAGGTACAAATGGGCTAAAGCAATTGTCCAGCTGTTCATACTGGCCGGCTGTTCACTCAGTTACCTGAGTCCCTCTGAGCCAGTTTGATAATCTGTGCAAGGTAAAGAGTTGGTGTGAAGATTATTTTAAGCTGGAGACGCTTGAGAATTCCAGATGCAGAAAGAAGCCTCCTTAGAGATTTTCTTATATCTGACTAAAAGCAGCAACTTCTGAAAAATGAGGCTGTCATGAATTCTTTCTTTGTAGCTGGTCTACTTTCAGGAGAGATACCAAGATAAATGTACCATAAATCCCCTCTTCAGAGTGTTTCATGAAGAAGAAAAGACCATTCAGGCCTGCTTAAACAAATGTTATCATTAACTTTCTTATCTCCCACTCGTTCTCCTAAAAACCTATTTGTCTTTCCTAAACAGAACTATTTATTCTTCTGATAGCCTTTTCTTTTTCATACTCTTTCTCCACTCCCCTACTAAGTTAGGTCTATAAGCCTCTAAATTCAACCATTTGGGAGCTAGGTATTCTTTTGTTAACTCCCATATATACAGATAAACATTTTTTTCTGTTAATCTGCCTTTTGTCAGTTTAAGTCATAGACCACCCAGTTACTGAACCTAAGAGGGCAGAGGAAAAATCTTTTCTCTCTGACACTAGTCAGTGCCTAGTGAGTAATATCATCCCCTGTAATTCTGAAATCCCAGGATTTTAGTTTAATTTGCATGTTTAAGGAGTCCAAAACATACCCTAAGATTATAAATGAGATCATCAATGCATGCTGAGCTATTGAGATAAACATTTTGAAATGAAAAAATACCTAGATTGTACATATAACATAGGTTTCTTCCAATTTTATAAAAATTGATGTAAGTATAAATATTACTACAGAAAGAAACATTGAAGACTGAAATTATACAAATAGAATATAGAACAAACATATATAGTTAATGAGGTACATGCTTTTTATTATGCCACATGTTAATTAAAAATAAATAGTAAGCAGTTCACAAAAATAACTAAAGTTGATTCTGTTTCTGAATGGTTAAAGCACACATGAGCTCTTGATCTTACCTTCTAAAGATTGAGTATGACCATGGTGGATCTCTTCCCTACTTCCTGTTTGGAGAAAATGGGAGTGGAGAGGTGTCTCAGGGGACCAGGACCAGGCCAGAGTCCTTGTAGGTCTAGTGATCTTACCTGTTTAGAGGAAGAATGAGGAAGTATTTGCAAACGTTTCCCCTCTTGCCTGGGACCAAGGCTGGAGCTTCCTTAGAACATTGTCAGTGATGGGAAGGATCCCATTGGCAGAGGGTCGGCAGCAGCTGTGACCAAACCAGGAGCTTGATATCTGTCCTGTCTCAAATTGTGGGGGCCCCTTCTAGAAAGTCTGAAAAGAAAGGATCTGTGGGAAGCAGTAAAGGCAGAAGTAAAAAGACAATTATAATAATCTCTAAAAAATGGTTAAATATGGGGCTGGGAGACAGAGTGCCTTCTTTAAACTTTTATGTACTATTTGAATTTTCAGGCACATTTAAGTCTATATTTATGTTATATGTCACTAGGGGATTTCGGACGAGTGAGACATATGACCACAGATCACATTTTGTTTTTGTTTTTTTTTTTAATAAAAAATAAATGATATGATACATAAAATTTTAAAAGGAAACAACTTAAAGAATAATTTGTAATCACACATTAATAAAAACAAAAGAGCAAAACATAAAATAGTAGACCAGTATATTTATATGTGTGTATGTGTGTATGTATTTTTATAGCAACTCGAATTAAATAGATTATTTACAGATAGACCTTTTCATAAACATTCCCCAGTGTGCCTTCTGGGAGATAAACTTTAATCTTAATCTTTTCATCTAGAAATGTGATATGTCTGAGTTTTTGCCTTATTTGCAACCAGTTAGCCTGTCAGTTTCATGTATGCTGTAAGAGGCACAAGATTCCTGGGTTGGAGGTAAAAGATTCTATTACTTACTTTGTTAGAAACCACAACAGACAACACGAGCATCAGCATATTTGCCTCAGTTGTCTTTGACCCTAAGTCACACAGCAGCTGTGTGGATCAACCCAGATGGATATCTGCACACCATGGAGGGTTATATTACAAGGCTTACTTTTGGGAACCAGAATATTGTGAGCAGTAAGCATGCCTGCCTTCCCCTCTGGAAGAGAACAACATCTTAAAAGGCTGTTTTCTAAATAAACATTGTTGGAAAGATAGTTCATAATAAAGGGCCGCCAGGGTTTCTCTTTATAAAATGTGCAGAAATATGAGAAACCCATGGAGAATCGCCTTACCTTTGCTCTGGCCCACTCACAGCCTTTTAGCTTCCCTAGAAAATGGCAATTATATGTGGCAAAGGATTTATTTTATATTTATTTCAATTCATTTTTAAATATGTATTTCTCTTATTCTATTTGTGTAACAGTATGAATCATGTGGCCTTAATTATTTTGTTTTAACAGTACTGCTGACTCAAATTTAAAATGCTAAGAAAAGACCATCTATATTTTGTCACACACACACACATAAAACAACATAACAGCTTTAGATACATAATTAGTTGAAAAGCAGCTATGTGATTTTGACATATTTTTAAACAAATTTGGCTAAATCCTACTTAAATTAACCTTTTAAATGCACAAATGTGACTACCACTTAGAAAGGACTATTATTTTTTTATGAATGATCGCAACATTTTATGAGAGTAAGTGTGTTTTCCTAATAAACACATTGTATTATAAATCTAAATATTCTGATTTGAGACAGAAATTTTGAACGGAACAATTTTTATTCCACTGCAAACAATTGTCTAGTTTCCCCCCAATATTAAAAAGGACAGTAAGCCTCTTGGAAGATACTCAAAATCCATGCAGAATGTGTCAGAAGGATTTAGTTGTCCAGTAGCATTCACTCTCTCTCAGAAATTATTTAAAAATGAATTTTTGTTCAAGATGTCTAACACTAGTGTGCAGGTTTTATTTTCTAGTTTTATTGAGATATAATTGACATATAACATTGAATGAGTTTCAAGTATATAACATAATTATCTGATATATGTATGTAGAGGTGGACACATTTTTCTTATGCCCTTCTAGTTTCTTTGGCTGATCTAATAAATAAGTTGACATAAGATAGATTTACAGGAGAAAAAAAAATTTACTTCGAATGTATGGGAGCCCCACACAGACATGAGAGACTCAAAGGCAGTCAGGTAATTATGGCTTATATGCCTTCCTGAGCCAAGGAAAGGTATAAGGACATGAGGTTTCAAAGGGAAGGAGGGAAGTTCACAGGAAGATAAGAGCGGATGTTTAGTAATCACGTTTGCTCCGCCATGCAGGTAACTCTTTTAGATATAAAGTTCGCTTTGGTAGTGCCGTGGTCCAGCCATGACAGGATCCAGGGGGCCCCAAAGGTGGGCAAGGCGTCGGTGTGGGAGACAGTCGAATGCACAGCTCAGAGGCGGTGTGACACTGTTCTGTTTTATTGTGATTTGAGTACAACTTTTATACTTTCTATTTTGGTATTTGATTATACTTTGTGGTTAAGATAGCAGAGAGTTAAATTTCTGTGGTCAAGCAAAGCAGAAAATCTTATAGAGTATATTATTATTAATATTCATGATTAACTAGTACATTCTTTTTTCAATTATTAGAACAGAACTACCTGATGCAACAATCTAAACTTTTAATTCTTATATCTATTATATAAGATACTGTTTGACTTAAGTAAAGGTGTAGATAGAGGTATTCATAACAGCAAATATTGGCTTGTGGGCAGACATTGTTCTTCTTTCTGCCTGAATAAATCTTTTAATTGCTACTTTATTTATGCTATTATCTAAAATTCAAGCTGAAATTTTCTCATAGCTGTTCAAAAGCTTCCTTGGTGCAGTATTGAGAAAAACATTTATAAAAATCAGTTTTACAAAGCTGCTTTTATAAGGTAAGTTTTTGTTCCTTTGTTTTTTAAGCACTAAGGAGGTCCTGACCTAGCCAGCCTTCCTATAAAACTTAAACTGCTAGTTTTCTATTTATCCAGTAGTCCACAAAAGGAGGCCCTTCCATAGTAGGTACAGTCTTATGAGAAAATTTCTTATCCTTTACTAATTTTTCTACTTACTGTGTGGGAATAGTAGTATGAGCTGGTTCTAGTAATTCAGCTTGTTGTAATTTATTCATAACATCTTTAAGAGGCGCGTCAAAAGGAATTTCTCTTAATAATTGTTCAAATAAAGGGTTTACGCATTCTGGACAGTCAGGGTGACTGGAGCTGATTCCATATGCAGGGAATTTACTATGTTTTCCTTAGAGCCAATTTTGAGGAAATCCACTTGTACAGCATTTACACTTACTAGAATTTTTGCTACCCAAATTCCCCCTATTAATAGGATCATTCCTAAGAAACCAATTATCCATAAACACATGCCACGTCCTCGTTCTTGATGATGCATTCCTTGAAGCTCCCATCCCCATCTCCGGACCTTGTCACACAGTAGGTTAGAAAGAGGACGTGGCATGGCAGTAGTTCTCTTGCTGGGCTATGCCCCCTATCTAAATTTTTTTAGGCAGTTAAGGGAGAGAGAAAAAATTTCCTGAGTCTACTGTATCTTGATTGCCTTCAGCTAAAAATAATACACATGCCATACTGGGACATTTTGGGGAGGCATATTCTGCTCCCTTCACGTATATATTGCAAAATGATCACTACAATAAATTTAGTTAACATCCATCACCTCTCACAGTTATATATTTTTTTTCTTATAAAGAGAAGTATAAAGTTTTGATGCTTACCTGTTTCCCTTCTTTTGACCTTTGGTATATCTAAGAATTAATATTATCATACATAGCCTATATTCGTCTATCAAAATCTAACTGTAAAGACATTAACAGATTTGTTTGCATATTTAATTGAAAGCATGCTAATAATCTCATTCTCAGAAGTAATTAACTCACCAAATGAGCAGAGTCTTCAGGAAACTTTACAGAGTTGCCTTTATGCTAAATAAAGTTCCCAGAAGTTATCAGCATATCATGTCAAGGGTCTTCCTGTGATCTGTGATTATTAATTGAAAGTGTGGAAGTACAGAAATGGTCTCCTCTTAGTATAAAAGGCCCATCTGTGTCAGATTGAAAGGAAGGATGGAGTATTAAGAGCTATTTCCATTCAGTTCTGATGGAAGTAACTTCTGTCCCATAGGGCAGGGCTCCCCAAATTCCAGGCTGTGGGCTGGTATCAGTCCGTGGCCTGTTGGGAACCAGGCTGCACAGCAGGAGGTGCGCAGCAGGACAGCAAAGGAAGCTTCATCTGTATTTGCAGCCACTCCCCAGTGCTAGCATCAACACATCAGTTCCATTTCAGATCATCAGGCGTTAGATTCTCATAGGAGCACCGGTCCCTGGTGCCAAAAAGGCTAGCGACTGCTGCTATAAGGAATGTCTCCAGACTTTATTTTGCTCTGGATTCTTTGCCTCTGATGGTTCTTTTTGATTAATTCTGAGTCAGGGTTCTCAAGACCACCCCCTAGGCTTGATTATTCAGGAAGAAGATGTATAGGACTCAGTATAGGGTTGTATTCACAGCTGTGATTTATGACAGCAAGCACAGTCAATAAAGGATCAAGATGATGGGCTAGATAAAAGTGGGGTTCACCTCCTTCCAAGACCACATTAGAGTTATAACCAAATTACAAAACTATCAACATGGATAACCACCTGAAGCCTAGCTGATCACAATACATACATATGAGGATATAAGAGCAACATTGAGACCAGTAGGAGATGTGGAGATGCAAAGCAGGCTGGTCCCACACCCATGCATGGCAGTTGAACAGTAGGAGGGAGACTGGCTGAAGAGGCCCTTCTGAAGGAACGAGGGACTCTAATCCCACACAGGGGTTCCCCAACCCAGGGTTCCAGTCCCAGGAAGAGGAGGTCACACAAAATCTGACTATAAAAATCAGTGGGGCTTCAGACTGTATGGGTGAGAAGGAAGGAAACTGAAATCTCAGACATCCTTTTTTAAGGGGCCCACACATAGACTCGCATGCAGAGACTCACCCTGGGAGCCAGTGAAGGATCAGCAGCTTGAGGAATGCAAGAGACATACCTGGAGAGACTGAGTTGTGTGGTGCCAACTAGTGGAGGGATAGATACCACTGTTGCCTTGTCAGGCCCCCCTCAGGGGCAGTCTGCAGATGGGAGCCATTTTGCCTGTGTTGAGTCCTTGTCCCCCACGGCCAATTCTGAAGCTACACTGGCCAGGAGACATCAGCCCACCGCACCCAACCCACAGATTGCCCACAGCAGCTCATTGCTGGGCAGCTGACTCCCCGCCCCCCACCGCACCTCTTCTACCTCACACTCCCTCTTGGGACACACATTCACCACAAGCAATACCCCTCAGCTTGCATGACCCACACGTTTTGTGTGAGACATTTGGTGGTGAACCACTGGTCCCAGTATGAGCTGCAGTATCTATTGGGCAGATAATAGGGGTCTACAGGCCTGACTCAGATGGAACCTGGCCTCACTGTGATCTGTGACTTTTGTGGAAGCCCATGGACACAGCACTGGTGACAATTTTGATGTTGTGTTGGCCTGACAGGATTGGCTCACTCCACGCTGTGTCTCTTTGAGACTCCACTGAACTCAACCAACAAATTTCTTGCACCAAGTTGTTCCCAGGCAGCTAGCCCCACCCTATGCTTTCTCTGGGCTGCAAATTCAACAACAATCAGCACTCATGGTGTGTCTCCCATGCAGCTCGTGCATCCTGGGAGGCTTGCGGTGGCTGTCCACAAACCTTGCCTTGAGCTACAGTAGTTCTTGAACATATCTCTGGAGTCTGAAGGCCAGAGGTGGGCAGTGGCTGGCCTTGCTGCGATATGAGACTTTTACAGGAAGCCGTAGCTTTAGCACTGGCAGAGTAACTGATTCTACATTGTGGAAATTGTCTTGCTATACCCCCTTGACTCCTTGGATCCCCGCACCATGCAACTCATGTAAAACCCAAAGGCTCTTCCTGCTGCGGAGTCTTATGGGCAGCTGGCAGGCAGCCTCAGACCTTGAAGGGCACTAGTCCTCTTGCTGAGCTGCTCCAGGCTCAGTACTGGAGGCAACCAGGACTCGGCTTGAAGCATTGTCTCTCCCACTTGCTTCCAGATCCAGAATAGGTAGCAACCATACACAGATCACTTTACAGCTCTTACCAGGTGGCGCTGAGCACTCAAAGGCAGAGGCTGACCTTGGCCTACTCAGGAGCCCCCTTACGAGGAGCCACAGAACCAATAACCCAGAGGCTGGTGTCAGACCACAACAGATCACAAGCTGACTAGCTCCATAAGTGGCACACCCAAAAGGTGGTCTCAAAAGGTACATAAGCCTACTGGGGTGAATACCACTATGAAGGGTCAGCCCCACACAGAAATTTATAACCTGTGGGTGTGACCTATCCCCACAGCCAATCAGCCTGAGAATCAGTCCCATCCACTGACATAATAGCAATCAAAGCTTAACTACAACAAGAAAACACACACAACCCACACAAGGATCATGCCCAGAGGGCAAATGACTAGGATGACTGCACCACTGGACCACAGAAGACACCTATTACATAAGGCCATCTGGCCAAGGCTGGGAAACATAACACATCTTCCTAATACATAGAAATGTACACAGAAAGGCAACTAAAATTAAACAAAACAAAACAAAACAAAGAAACATGCCACAAATGAAACAACAAGAGAACTCCAGAAAAGAAAAAAAAAAAAACTCAACAAAATGTAGGCAAGCAACTTACCAGAAACAGAGTTCAAAACACTGGTTAAAAGGATGCTTGATGAACTTATAGGGAGAATAGATAACTCAGTAAGAACTTCAACAGAGAGATGGTAAACATAAAAAAAGATGTAGAAACCATAAAAAAGAACCAGTCAGAAATGAAGCATACACTAGAAGAAATCAACAGTAGATAAGGTGAAGTGGAGGACCAAATCAGTGAGTTGGAAGGCAAGGTAGTAGAAAACTCCTAATCATTGCAACAAAAATTCAAAAAATATATATATTTTTTTTAAAATAAAGGAAGTTTAAGAGACCTCTGGGACAACATCAAGCTTCTCAATATTTGCATTATAGGGGTACCAGAAGGAGTTGAGAGAGAGAGAGAGCAAAGAATTGAAAAACTATTTGAAGAAATAATGACAGAAAATGTCCCTAACCTAGTGAAGGAATTAGACATACAAATCCAGAAAGTACATAGAGTCCCAAACAAGAGGAGCCCAAATGAAGGTACACCACAAAAAGACACAAAATAATTAAAATGTCAAAGGTTAAAGACAAAGAGAGACTCTTCAAAACAAGAGAAAGGCAGCTAGCTTTTTACAAGGATACTCCAATTAGAATGTCAGCTGACATTGCAACAGAAACTTTTCAGGCCAGAAGGGAATGGCAAGAAATATTCGAAGTGATGAAAAACAAGAACCTACAACCAAGACTACTTTACCTAACAAGGTTATCAGTTTAAATGAAAGGTGAGAAAAAGGGCTTCTCAGATAGGAAAAAAAGCTAAAGGAATTCATCACCAACACGTTGGTTTTATGAGAAATGTTAAAGGGACTTCTGTTAAAAGAAGGGGAGGAAAAGAAACCCATAAATATCAATAATAAAATGGCAGTATATCTGTTAATAATCACTTTAAATGTAAATGGATTAAATACTACAATTAAAACATATAGGGTAGGATACTGAGGAAACATAGCGGAGTGAGAGATGTCCCCAGATCTCTCCCCTTGAAACAAAAACTCAACAAAAAACACCCAAATTGCACAACAGCATGTCTGAGTGTGCAATCTGAACATAAGAGCTACCACAGGTCAGAAATCTGGGTGTTGGCTGATGGACTGGGAGAAACAAAGAAGCTGCTTCTCGCAGCTACCAGAGTTCCTTGCAAGAGGAAGGGGAGGGAAGAAGGTACGGTGACTTCCCTGAACAGCCCTGCCTGGGAGAGTTTTTGAGTTCCACGCAGCCAGTGGTGGGACCCAGTCATCAGGGTAGAAGCAGACGGCAGAGAAACTACGGTTCAGTTTTACGAACCACAGTTGCAAAACGGAAGCTGAGCCACAGCCCCCAACCCCCAACACAGAGGGACCCTCCCTGCATACACTCCAAGAACAGTCACCCCGGAGCTCATGGGGAATCCGAGCAACGCTACCAGAACTGTGGCAAACACTGACAGAGACTGAAACAGAGGGTAGTGATGGTAATTAAATATCTACAAGAAAATAAAAACATCAAATAAAGGAATCATTAAGGCTTTATATAAAGTGGGGATCCAAGAGGCTTAGACACCATCTACTGAAAATAAATAAAAAAGTGCCTTCTTTGCAGCAGGCTAAAGAGAGACCTTTATATAATAAACATTTTGGAAAAAGCAGAATACATTTCCATTAATGCCTAGGCAGAGAAATAGTCCATTAAACCCCATGAACAACCAAGGTGACAAGGCATCTTAGAAAGAAAGAGAAAAATCTCCATAAAACGAGCTTACAGACATGGAAGTATGCGACTTAAATGACAGATTCAGGATGGTGTTTCTGAAAAAACTGAGTTCCGAAACAAGTCATATCAACAACTTCAGGAACTGAAAAAACAACTAGATGAGCAGAGTAAAAAATAAATAAATGAAAACCAGAATAATTTTCTGCAGATGAAGAATACACTATAAGAGATGAAAAAATGAAATAGCAAGCTTGGAAAATAGAGTTGACCAAATGGAGGAAAAGATCAATGATATCAAAGACAGGAATCTAGAAATAATTCAGAAGGAAAATGAAGGAAACAAAAGAATGAAAAATAATGAAAGAGAAATACAAGAACTAGCTGATATTATCAGGAGAGGAAACATAAGAATAATGGTCATTATCAAACATGGGTAAAAAGGAGCAGGGATTATAAAGCATTTTCAGACAAATAGTGAATGAGAATTTCTCAAATCTAAGAAATGAGCTGGAGCTTGGAATTCAAATCAACAGAACACAGTTATCTTAATGTAAAAAAACTTTCACCAAGACACATTATATTAAAGTTATCAAAAATCAATGACAAAGAGAATTCTCAGGGCAGCCAAGGAGAAGAAAATGGTAACTTATAAAGGAAAACATATTAGATTACCCTCAGATTTCTCAGCACAAACCTTATAAGCCAGAAAGGAATGGAATCAAATATTTAAACTATTAAGTGAAAATAACTGCCATCCTAGAATAATGTATCCACCTAAGCTCTCCTTTAGATATGAAGGAAAAATTAAGACTTATCCAAACATACAAAAATTGAAGGAATTCTCCACTACACAGCTTGCACTACAGGAAATACTGAAAGGGGTAAACTCACCTAAAACAAAATGATTTAAAAAAAACAATTATGAGTAAGGTGACTATCAGGGAAGTGGAAGTAGAAGAGTGAAACCCTTATTAAGAACAGGGCATTGTAAGCTTAAAGAATAAGACAAGAATTGCTATAGCAAGATTGTAATGAACATTCAGCATACATAGAGACAAATTGAGACAACAATGACTGAAAAGGTAAGTATTCAAAGATCCAGATTCACAAAATGAAATGGAGATAAGGCATGTGCAAAAGAAAATGGATAAATTATACACACACACACACACACACACACACACACACACACAATTTTGTACCTATTTGTAATGGTAACCACACACCAAAGATTCAGAACTGAAGTATATAACATAAAACAAGAACAAGAAAAAAACTCAAAAAAGCCAACCAAAATAAAGAAAACAGAAGTATAAGGAGAAAGAAACAATGGAAACACTGAGGTACCAGAAAGCAAACTAGAAAATGGCTATAAGATGACCTCATATTTAAATAATCACCCTAAAAAGAAATGGACTGAACTCACTAGTATAAAGGCACAGAGTTGCAGAATGGATCAGAAAACAGAACCCAGCCATATGCTGCCTCCAAGAGACACATCTCAGATCCAAAGACAAATATAAACTCAGAGTTAAAGGGTGGGAAATGATATTTCAACCAAATGGCATTCAGAGATAAGAGGGAGTAGTGATACTAATATCAGACTAAATAAACTTTTAAATAAAAAAGGTAAAGAAAGATACTGAGGGACACTTCATAATGATAAAGGGAATCATGTACGAAGAAGACATAACACTTATCAATATCTATGCTCCCAATTGGGTAGCCCCAAATATGTAAAGCAATTACTAACAGAACTAAAGGGAGAAAGTAAACAAAACACTATTGTAGTAGGGACCTAAATATTCCACTGTCGGATATGAGCAAAACATCCAAACAAAAAATCAATAAGGAAATAACATCCTTAAATGACACATTAGATCAACTGGACATAATTGACATTTACAAAACCTTTCATCTCAAAACAACTGCTTATACATTCTTCTCTGGTGCACATGGAACATTCTCAATATTCAACCACATACTTGGACAGAGATAGCCTAAACAAACACAAGAGGATTGAAATTATACCAACCATATTCTCTGATCATATTGCTTTGAAACTGGAGATCAACTGCAAGAAGAAAGCAGGAAGAAGCAAAAATACATGGGATTAAACAACAGAATACTGAAGAATAACGGGGTCAGAGAAGAAATAAAAAGAAAGATCAATAGATACATGTAAACAAATGATAATGGTAGTATAATATATCAAATCTTTTGGGACACTGGGAAAGCAGTCATAAGAGGAAAGTTCATATCATTACAGGCCTATCTCTAAAAACAAGAACGAGCCCAAATGAACAACCTAATGCTTTATCTTAAAAAACTAGAAAACAAAGAACAAATGAAGCCTAACGTCAGCAGAAGGAAAGAAATCATCAAAATTAGCACAGAAATAAATGAAATTGAAAACAAAACAAAACAACAACAAAAAACAATTAAAAAAGTGAATGCAACAAGAAGCAGGTTTTTTGAGAATACTAATAAAATTGACAAACCCCTGGTTAGACTCACTAAATAAAAAGAGAGAACACGATAAACAGGAGAAGGTGGCTTCACCAGTGAATTTGACAAAATTTTCAAATTTTCAAAAAAGATTTTATAATACCTATTCTCCTCAGACTCTTCCAAAAAATAGAAGAGGAGGCAATATTTCCCAACTCATTTTATGAGGCCAATATTACTCCGATACTATACCTGGTAAAGATATACACAAAAAGAAAACTATAGACCAATATCTATCATGAACACAGATGCAAAAATTCTATATAAGATATTAGCAAACTGAATACAGCAACATATTACAAAGATTATACACCACGATCAAGTGGGTTTCAGCACAAGGATGGTTCAACATATGCAAATCAATTAATTTGATCAGCCACATAATTAAATTAAAAAATAAGAATTATATGATTGTATCAATAGTTGCAGAAAAAAAAACTTTGACAAGATACAGCATCAATTTATGATCAAAACACAACAAAATCAGTATAGAAAGAATGTAACTTAACATAATAAAGGCATCTATGACAAACCCTCAGCCAACATTTTACTTAATGATGAAAAACTAAAAACTTTCCCTCTAAGATTAGTAACAAGACAAGGCTGTTCACCATCACCACTGTTATTCAGTATAACATTGGAGGTCCTAGTGAGTGCAGTCAGACAAGAGAAAAATGTAAAAGTCATCCAAATAGGAAACGAAGAAGTCAAGCTGTCACTATTTATGGATGACATGATTCTCTATATAGAAAATCATAAAGACTTGACAAGAAGACTACTAGAAACAATAAGAGAATACAGTAAAGTTTCTGGATACAAAGTAAATCTTCAAAAATCCATAGTGTTCTTATATACTGATAATGAAGTGTCAGAATAAGAAGTGGAAAAAAAATCATTACTTGTGCTATTGCAACAAAAGGAATGAAATACCTAGGAATAAATTCAACGAAATGTGTGTGAAGGATCTATGTAATGAAAACTTCAAGACACTATTAAAAGAAGTCAAAGAAGATACAAAGAAATGGAAAAATATTTTATATTCTTGGATTGGAAGAATCAACAGTTAAATGACTGTATTACCTAAAGCATTATTCACATTAAATGCTACCCCCATTAAAATTTCATTGGCATTTTTTAAAGACATAGAACAAGAACTCATCAGATTTCTATGGAAGCACAAAAGACCCTGAATAGCCAAAGCAATTCTTAGAAAAAAGAACGAGACTGGAGACATCACTCTGCCGGACTTCACATTATACTGCAAAGAAATACTAATCAAAATGGCATGGTATTGGCAGCAAAACAGACACACAAACCAGTGGAACAGAATTGAGAGCACAGAAGTAAACTCATATTTATACTGGCAAATAATTTTGACAAAGAGTCAAAAACATACAGTGGAGAAAGCCTCTTTAATAAATGGTGCTGGGAAAACTGGAAAGCCACCTGTAAAAGAATGAAACTGGACTGTTGTTTATCACTACACACCAAAATCAATTCAAAATGGATTAAGGACCTGAATATAGGACCTGAAACAATAAAATACATAGAAGAAAACATAGGAACTAAATTTAAGAACCATGGACTTAAAGAAAATTGTATGAATTTGACCTCAAAAGCAAGGGAAGTAAAAAGTAAAATAAATGAATGGGACTACATCAAACTAAAAAGTTTCTGCTCAGCAAAGGAAATTGTCAACTAGGTAAAGAGACAACCATCCAAATGGGAAAATAAATTTGCAAGCAACACCTCCGATAAGAGTCTAATATCTAAAATATACAAAGAACTCATACGACTCAATAACAACAAAAAAAAACAAACAATCCAATCAACAAATGGGCACGGGACCTGAATAGATACTTCTCCCTAGAAGACATACAAATAGCGAACAAATATTTGAAAAGATGCTCAAAATTGCTAGCTATTAGGGAATTGCAAATAAAAACCACAAGGTATTCTCACACCTGTTAGAATAGCTGTAATCAACAAGACAAGTAATAACAATTGTTAGAGAAGATACAGAGGAAAGGAACCCTCATGCACTGATGGTGGGACTGCAAAGTGGTAAAGCCACTACAGAAAATAGTATAGAGGTTCCTCAAAAAACTAAGAATTGATCTACCATATGATCCAGCAATCCCTTTGCTGGGTATTTACCCCCAAAGACTTGAAAACGCATATCCAAAATGATATTTGCACACCAGTGTTCTTAGAAGCATTATTTACAGTGGCCAGGACATGGAAACAACCGAAGTGTCCTATGATAGATGACTGGCTAAAGAAGCAGTGGTACATATATACAATGGAATACTCAGCCATAAGAAGAGATGAAATACTGTCATTTGCGACAACCTGGGTGGACCTCGAGATAATCATGCTAAATGAAATCAACCATACAGAAATAGTTACAGATCACATGATATCACTTTTATGTGGGATATAAACCTAAAAGCAACAAACAAATAAGACAACCAGAGATTCATAGACATGGACAATAGACTAGTGGTTACCAGCAGAGAATAGGGGGGCAGCTGGGAGAAGGGAGATAAATGTGGTAAAAGGGCTCAAATATTGGTGACATTAAAGAATTAAAAATAAATAAAGACAAATGTTTTAAAACTAATATGACAAATTTATAATAGGCATCTTCAAGGTCATTTGTCCACTTCAACACAGACTTGTGATGACTCACATTATACCAGAGACCATAGCCCTGAATGAGCCCATACTGACTCTTTCTCATGGTTGTTTAGATTCTAATGATGTGATGCCAAAGAAAATAAATGGGGAGTTGGCAGCTTTTCAGCAATGTCATCAACTCCTAAATTATTTTTAAAACACATTTATAACCTCTGAGTAGACCCTGAGCCACAGTCTCCAGTCACTTTCACATGTAAATAGCACATTTATGAAAATTGCAAACTTTATCAAACTATGTTTGTTCCTGATACTGGATAAAATATTCAGTTGTGATATCCTTAAAGTTATTGAATATTGAGTCTACATCAAACTAAAATGTTTATGGTGCTCAATGGTGAGAAAGTTTTATTTGTATTTTAATTCTATGATAGTTAACAGGACACTGTAAAGAAAATGATTAGATTATAATTCTATAGAATGTCTTAACACTAATTTATCACAATTGTTAGATATTCCTGTTCCTACTTTATACATGAAAATGCAGCCTTCCCTTAGGTCACACAAGTAACACGATGGAAAAAGATTTGACCAAAGGTGGTTCTTGAAGGTTTACTCTGAACAGGACTGTGTGTCCACTACAGAAACTCTGAACCTGGTCCAGAGCCTCTGAGGAACTGCTAAAGGCTGTGCTTCTGTGGAGGACGGATGTTTCTTTCATCCCTGTGGATCCTCATTTCTCGCTTGTTAGAATAAGGCAAGAATGAGCCTTTGTTTCTGACATTCTATGCATGACCTGTGCATTCATGTCTGTTCTGAAATTCCAAAGCAAAATTATATAATCTAAATAATAGTTTATAGCACACTTTTAAAAAAATCAGCGTAGTAAAAAAAATATGAGATCATTTTAGTAATAAACCCCAAATGTTAGTGACATGCAAGTAGAGATCTATCCTGCACCAAACTTGTTTTATTTCTGTGTCTTTAAAAAAAGTATCATTTATCTGTATCGAAAAGAACTATTGATTGTTTTTATAGAACAAAAATAATGCATTTCCTTATAATTATAATGAATTAAGATAATCACGCAAGTGTGCACATGCATAGACATACATGCATAATTCCAAGTAATATAATTAGCATCATGTATAATGAATGTTTTATCTTGTTTGCAGTTCTCAGAAACTGTAAAAAGCATGTTCTTAATCTCTATAGACTATTCTCTAGACATAGATTATTCTCATTTGAAATATTTCTTAAATAATATTCTAAATTTTATTAAAGCAAATCCAAAAATTCCTTTTGCTATATATCATTGACATTACAACAATCTCAAGTACAGTTTTCAAAGCTTATATTCAATAAGCAAAGTATTTCAAAAAGTAATAACATATAAGAAAAATAAAATAATGTAAATATTATTCCTAGGAAATAATTTCATTATATATTTAATGCCGAGGTTTAAAATTTTTTTGCCAGCTACACAAAGTGAATATCAACTTTACTTCTTAAATTAAATTATAGAGTTGGGATTGCATTTAATGTAGCGGCCGATATTCCTTTCTTGACTCTTTATCTGGATGTCTTGGACATTGAATCTGAGATAAAATGTGAAGAATGGGATGCAAAGTCTGATGGATGAGCTGTTTCTGCCAAACACACTGACAATAACTGAAATATCAGCCATGGTCACCCCTTGGAGCATTTACTTCTAGATGGACTATGGATATATTACTTTTCAGACATTATCTCATGTGATTACTACTCCTACTTTTTTTTTTTTCAGGTTTTACCAAACTGATTTTGTAGGTGCAGGAACTGTGGCTTATAGCAAATGATACCAGCATAAGACCACAAGCTGGGAAATGGTGGAGCTGGGAAAATCCTGCTTCTCTACTCACATCAGCCTGAGTCCTGGTATAAAGGCTGGTGTGGGCATTCATAACTACCCTTTTGGAGCATGTAGGCAATGAAAAGAGTTTACTCCATCCTGTATAACAATTGTTAACTCTTGAAAAAAAGGAGGCTCTAGAGCAAAGATTACATTTTCATTGAACGAAAAAGAAATGATGGTGTGCTTACAAGTTGGAACTTCATTCACTAGCCAAGAAGTATTACAGCATCTGAGATATGCCCTCTCATTTAATTTGGGTTTTATATGTTCATAGCTTCATCTATTTATACCAAGGAGGACTCCCTGGTCATCATGGTTTCAAAACTTGTTTACTATTTTGGTTTGGTTGTTAAACCTGGCCCAGGGTTTCATAAAGCTAAATAGTCGGGAAGGTATTATTCTTGGATGAACGAACAGGAACTTTGCTCCTGTTTTCATTATTATATCTGGCTGTTAGTATTAACTGCATGGCAGGCAGATGAGTTTGTCTTTCTCATGCAACTGAGTATAAGAAAGGGCTGACTCTTTTGTTCCTTAATTTTATTACTGCTAAATGTAGGACTGTATGCGCACATCTGTGACTTCTGGGTAATAAAACTTTTGAGATCAGAGAGTACACAACATGAAGGTGAAGCTCTCCAAAATAGCACTACATTTTATGTTTTGACTAGTGGGGTCAAAAAAATAGTTAGAATGCAGATAGTTTTAACATTTGACAGTAGATATCAAAAGAGATACACCACCCCTGATGGCCCTTACTCTTTGTTTTCAGACACAAACTGATCAGGTCTTTGGATGGGGACGTGTTTTCTGTTAAGATACTTTGTTACAGTTAAGAACGCCTTTAGATGTTATGATTTCACTACAACATTTGCTATCTGGGAAAACTGGTTAAGATTCTGATGAAGAATCAGTGATAAGAATTTTAAAAAGAGATATAAAGCTTCAAGAGCTGAAGCTTGGTCCTGTGATTCTAAAATGCTCAGAGCAGAAAGAGTGATTTGAAGTCCTGGTTAATAGGAGGCCATTGCAGGACTTGCTCTGGGCTCCAGCAGGTTCCTGCTGAGGCAGAGGGAGGTAGAAGCTCAGTGTTTGGAGTGAGTTTGGAGGCAGAGAGAGAAGGACTTGTTTACAGATGAAATGTGGTGATCTTCCAACCTATTCTAAACCTTCCTGAATATTCATATACAGTTGTTAATGTATAAAAGGGGGAAAGGCAGTAAGGGTGAGGGGGCAGTGGATTCGCTAAAGGGGGTAACCAAAATCATGACAAGGAGAAAATTCTGAGATGTTTCAAATTAAATTGCATCTGAGGGAGAGTAGGAGGAAGAGACCAGATGGGGTTAGTCAGTCAATGACTGGAGGGCAAAACAACAAAAGACTGCTTGCATTTCCGAGTGTATTTTAAAACTGAATTAACTTCCAAGTGGCTATGTCCTAGATTATCTAAAGAAAATAGCCAGGCTCCACTGACCCCAAGGAGCCCTGCTTATTACACATAAACAACCCAAAGGAACAAACACTTATTCCTTATGACTATGCATCTAATCTAGAATTGTCTCTGCTTTGCCTTATTCTGCCCACCTTATCTATAGTTAATGTAAATTTTTTCAAAATAACTTACATCTTTCTTTCCCCTACTTGATATATAAAAAAGTCTACCAACTCTAGGAGGGCTAACATGTCACCTTCTCCACATAGTGCTGCTGCTGGTGGTTTAGACTGCGTGGTCTTTTTCTTGCTAGCAATGACCCACAAACCCTTCTAAAAAGGCTTTCGGCAGTGGAAGTTAAGATTTTTTTGTCTTACAATTTTTTCATCTGAAACCCACCCTTTTTTTTAAATGTAAACGTATGTAACGTGTTAGTAAATACTGTTAAAAGGAGATTTGGTAGGATGGGGTAGACAGGCTGCATAGAAATGCATGCCCTGTGTGTTGGAGTTTGTGCAGTGTTTTGTAAGTTTTCTCACATATATGTAAGTCTTACTTTTTTTTAAAAAAAAGTCATTAATCATTAGTAACATCTATAATCAATATGTATATATACAGAAACATCATCCTGTTTTGCAGTTTCCCTATGTGCTAATACTTACATTACAAAGAACACCATGAGAATGGAGCCACACATCCCTTGCTCTCATGCTGCCCCTCCTAGTGTGAAGCCAGTTGCCTGTGACTAAGAAAGCACACCTCTGTCTTTGGCAGGTGCTGTTGGTGCGTTTCCCCCAGGCACCACCTCAATGCTGATGACTTGGGACAACCCGACAGCACACCAAGAACATTGGGATTGAAATCCACAGCCCCGGCACCCAGTTCTGGCCGTGCTGGATAATAGCTGTTCTGCCTCCAGAGAATCGTTTTACT
The DNA here is from genome assembly GCA_004027375.1 of Macroglossus sobrinus. Classification (NCBI taxonomy): domain Eukaryota; kingdom Metazoa; phylum Chordata; class Mammalia; order Chiroptera; family Pteropodidae; genus Macroglossus; species Macroglossus sobrinus. The sequence continues at coordinate 6,839 of PVKZ01005495.1, read as the reverse complement.
GCCTAGACTTTGGTTTTGCATTCATAAGTTATGTCCCTTTTAGCTCTAAAATGATAGGGTCTAGGATTCTTATTAGACATCTTGCAAGTTACTATTGTGCTCAGTTGCCCTGAATGGGAGTGTGTTGACCACTTAGATATTCGACAAAAAATATAGAGGGTGAGCAACTTTCCAAAAGTGGCCTTTGAGGATAGCATGCTTTTATAGCTTTTTAAAGGTACTGTTGAAATTTAAACTACCTTGTATATAAGGAAAACTTAGATAATGGTGACTAATCCAGGCACAAAGGAGAGGCTGTAGCGTTTCTTAAAGTTGGCAGCCTTTTGCATATTAGGAAAATGAAGCACACATTATTCATTGGCCTGTGAGATGACAACATGAAGATAATATTCTGCAGACACATTGATCCCTTTCTTTGCTTTTTCTCAGGGTTTTCCAGGAAACACAAATGCAGACAGTGTTGTGCACTACAGACTCCAGTCTCCCTTCGAAGCCCGGTTCGTGCGCTTTCTCCCCTTAGCCTGGAACTCTAAGGGCAGGATTGGGATGCGGGTGGAAGTGTACGGATGTGCATACAGTAAGTGGTGTTTGTTCCTCAACTGACGTCAATGACTCGGTGACATGTTCTAAATAGCAATCTAAAAACTGAAATTGATTTTTTTAGTCTTTTGAATATCCATGTACATAGAACTGGTTTTTTTCTTTTTCTTTTCTTTTTTTTTTGGGGGGGGGGTACCTTCATAACACTCTTTAGTTATTCTATAGTTAAATTCAGAGACAGATCTGACTTGAGCCTTAGAATCAGATTCCTAGAATTAACAGAGTACCTTATCATAGGCACTTCATAAAATTAATGGCATTCATATTATTCCCTCACTTTGTTATGTAAGAATTTTTTGGACACTTGCTATTTCCAAAGACCTGTGTTAGGTATTGGATGCAGGAGACACTTTTAAAATTATTCATTTTTTTTGGTTAAGATTTTATGAGAAATTATAAAATTGTTCAAAACAAATGTAAAATATTGTAACTTGAAAATGGGGCTGAGAGTAGAGTGGTCAGTCAGTTGGTTTGGAAAAAGAACCTTTCTAGCAGCCAATTTTCAAAATTTCAAAAAGAACATGAGTAGTGAGATAGAAGGGAGGAGGATATTTATAGGAAGAGAGGGCCTATATAAATTGTGGAGCAGGAACTTAGGGCTCTGTTAATGTATGGGTGGTGGAGGGTGTGGGCACTGCAGGGTGCTGTGAGTGGTTGAATAACAGTGGTACCATGTCCACTTTGGTAACCCCACAGACAGTGAATGGTTCTAAATATGAGGCTCATCCAAGCAGCCCCAATCCTTAACCTTACTGTTCCTTGAGTATTCCTTGTCTGGATTAATAATTCCATCATTTACCAGGAACTTACATTAGAAACATAGGAGTCACCTTTGACACATCTGTGTCCCTTTACATCCAGTGAATACCAGATTTTGAATATGCTACGTCCAAATTATATCCTACACCATTTCAATTCTCTCTAGCTAAGCTCACCCACATAATGCATATCTCTACATACCAACAAATTCTCTTTTCTTTTTTACAAGAAAAGTTCACCCACATAATGCATACCTACACATACCAACAAATTCTCTTTTCTTTTTTACAAGTGGTTTACCTGGCTTGAAATCATAGCCCATCATTCAGGTCTCTGTTTCAATGTCTCTTTCTCAGAGATGCATTCTCTGACTGCTAGTTTAAATTTGGTTCTTCTCTGTTAAGCGGCTATCTGGTCAGTTTATCAGTGGTTTGTGTAACCAGTATTGAAATCTGAGCCTGGCTTAAATGTTGTCTATCCCTTGCTGCTTCTCACTGAGATAACTATTGTTGACAGTGTTTTTTTTTTTGGATAGAATATTCTGTGTGCTCTCTTCCCCATTCTTGGTAGAAGTTCAGTGCCATGGTGCTGGAGGTAGAAATGGTGAGACTGGAGCAAACTTTGTCTGGCTCAAGACTTTTAAGTTAAAATACATATGTGAAATATATGTAAATTCTGGTGTTCTTCATTCCTTTGTACTGATCTGTATTTCCATGTATCATTTTTCTTCTTTCTCAAAGACTTAACATTTCTTATAGTATGGTTCTGCTGGCAAGAAATTCTCTAAGCTTTTATTTGTTTGAAAAATGTTATTTTACCCTCACTTTTGAAATTTATTTTCATTCAGTATAGAATTCTAGAGTGACTTTTTTTATTCAATATTTTTGAGATGTCACTTTGCTGTTTTCTAACTTGTATTCTTTCCAGTGAGAAATCTGCAGCCATCTGTACCTGAGTGTAGCATATCTTTCTTTTCTAGCTGCTTTTAGGATTTTGAGGAATTTGTATCTGATGTGCTTTGATTTTGTTTTCTTCAGTTTCTTGTGTTTGGTATTCATTGGGCTATTTGAATCAATGGGTTTATAATTTTCATCATATTTGGAAAGTTTTAGCTATTGTTTCTTCAGATATTTTTCTAATCACCATTCTCTATTCTCCTTAAGGGACTCAGTTACACATATTAGATAAAACACACATTAGGTTGTTTGGTTTTTGTTTTGTCATATACCTCATTGAAGTCTTGTTTTGTTTTCTTAAATGGTTATCTTTTTCTCTTTGTTTCATTTTAGAATATTTCTACTGCTATGCTTTCAAGTTTACTAATGTAACGTTACAGTACTCTCATGTAGTATATTTTTGCAGTGTTTAACGTTACAGTACTCTCATGTAGTATATTTTTCATTTTGGATAATTTTTACTTTTTAAACTATCTTTTGAGTATCTACTTAACTTTTTGAACATATGGATGAGAATTTTAAAAAAAAACTACCTTAGTGTCTTTTTCTGTTAATTATATCTCTCATAATGGGTTGTAATTTCTAACTTTCTTGTATGCTTTAAAATTTTTTACTAGATGCCAAATATTTTGATTTTTAGGTTTGTTGGATACTGCGTAGATTTACATTCTTATATGCTTGGGCTTTGTTCAAGAATACTTTGGATTGAAAGAATTGATCTTTTTAAGTCTTGCTTTTAACATTTATTAGCCCACATCAGAGCAGTGTGTAGTGTAGAGCTAATTATTCCCACTACTGAATTAAGACCCATATGAGAACTCCACACAATGACAATGAGTTATGAGATATTTAGAATGAATGATAAGAATAGACAATATGTGCATGTTAGTACTCTTTTCCATTTATCTTTTCAGATAATTCTTTTTCCAGTCGTGATGAATTTCTTTACTTGTATACACTGATCAGTACTTTGCTGAATGCTCAAGAGGGGTATGTTTCAGATCCCTGGCATTCTCTCTGTTCATCTTTCTCCTCTCATACTCTGCCTATGGACACCAGGTGCTTTGTTTTTTACCAGACTCAGGACTCTGTTTCCTCTACTCAGAGAGTCTGCTGGGTTCTGCCTCCTTTTCTCCTTCTTGCTCTGGGACATGGAAACTCTCTCAAGACAGTGCCCTGGGCAGCTTAGGGCTCATCTTGTTTGTGCCCCATCTCTCAGGCAATTCTCCCCCCCACACACACTATTTAAATAATTGAATTACATACAAAGACATGTTCATAAAGGCTTTTTGTAAAAGTTAAATGTGATGCTAAATGGTAATTTAATGCATTATTTTGGTGTTTTCATTCAAATAAGTATTATAGTGGATTACTTGTATTTATTATGGACATATACAATTTTATTTGCTCTTACAATTATCCAACAGCAGAAACCTTACATTAGTGGACTGATCAAAAGAAGGTCCCCTTAGCATTACCAGTGAGAATTATGACTTGAAAATTGCCTTCTTCAGGTCACTCCATGATCAGTGGTACAAAGATCAAAGGAACTTCTACTTAGTGGGCTCTCCACAAAGAGCTTGCTGCTGCTGACTTATTGAGCTAAATACTTTCTGTTCCAAAATATGATGTTTTTGTTTAATTTTATATTTAAAAAATATTGCCTTTACAAATCATGTTTGAGTATTTACTGCTTATTTTTTGAAAGTTATTTTATGTTTACTGATTTGCCCTTTTGTTTTCAAATATTCAAGTTGATTTATTAACATTTGTAAGTAAATGACATTTTATAAAATAGATTTTCTTTGATGAAGCCTATAATTGAGTTTCTAGTCTAAATATTTCTATTATAAATCATCTGTTGTGATAATGTATATTCTTATTTATTGTGTGGGCTTAACTGGAAGGTTTCATGATTAATAATGTAGCTCATTTTTTGAACCATGGCTGGCTACTTTCTGATGCTTAATTGTAAATTTTATGTGAAGGGTACTTTGTGATTAGTATGACATCTAGTTTACCTTGAATCCTTGCAGTCTCACTTTCTAAACATTTTGACCAGAGAAGAGCCCTTCCTTCTCCTATTTCTTCCATCCTGAGCTGTAAGCTGTTTCCTTGTCACTGCAGTTTCCTTAGCAATCTACACACAGTAAGACTCTAAGATGTTCTCAGTGCAATGTATCATTTCATGATAGTAGAACTGAGAAAGTGAGGGAAACACTGGCAGCTCTGGGAGGGTTAGATCACGTCTGTCCTGTCTGTTCTATCCCAGTATCTAGTACAGTGTGTGACACCTAGTAGGTGCTACATTAATATTAAATGAAAATGGAGCTATACTTGTGGAATGAAAGAAAATTAGGCCAAGAAGGAAAGAAGATGGACAAAAATGGTCTTTTAATAACAAAACTATATTGTGCCAAAGCAGAATCCTTACCAAAGCAGAATTTAAAGCTATGGAAGACTGTATATATAAGAAACAATCTTTTGAAGAAAGCTCTTAGACCTTTAGAGGAACTGGCTGATTTAGCTGAAGACATATTTGCTTGCTTTATGCAGTCATCTTGATCTTCATCTAAGCTGCTCAAAGCATTCAATTGGGTTACAACTTCTGTGAACAGAAGTTAGTCTAGACAAATATAAGTTGTTTAGAGAGTGACATCAGAAATGTGGCAGAGTGAGAGACCCCGGATCTCTCCCCTTAAAACAATAAACTGAACATCTAAAACTCAACAAAAAACACCCAAACTACACACCAGCACATCTGAGCCTGGGATCTGCGCATAGGAATACCAGAGGTCAGAGCCCCAGGTGTCGGGCAGTGGGCTGGGAGTAATAAAAAAGCTGCCTTTTGCAGTTGTTAGAGCTCCCTGCAGGAGGACAGGGAGGGGAGGAGTGGTGAGTTCCTGCCGCACGTTCCTGCGGCAATTTCCTTGAACATTCCTGCCTGTGATAGCTGTGAGTCCCCTGTGGGTGGCTGGCTTCAGGACCCAGTCATCAGGGCAGAAAGCAGAGAAGTGGGATAGGACCTGAGAGGAACAGCAGTTGATTATTGCTGGCCATGGTTGCAAAACCATGGCTGACCAGCGACCCCCATACCTTTGAAGACCAATCATCATGGAGTACAAGGGGAATCTGAGCAAATGCTGCTGGGACTGTCGCTGACACTGACAGAAACTGAAACTGAAGGTAGTGAGCATGATTGAATATCTACAAGAAAATTAAAATAGCGTTATTAAGACTTTATATAAAGCAGAGATCCAAGAGGCTTAGAAGCCTCCTACTAGAAACCAAAAGAAATGCTCCTTCTTTGAAACAAGCTAAAGAGAGAACTTTATATAATAAATCTTTTTTCTGGAAAAACAACAGAATACACTTTTATTAAATTAATACCCAGATGGTGAAAAAGCTCATTAAACACCATGAATAACCAAGATGACTAGGCATTTCAGTAAGAAAGAGAAAAATCTTCAGAAAATAAGCTTACAGACATAGAAATATGCAACTTAAATGACAGAGAATGCAGGATGATACTTCTGAAAAAATTTAATAAGATCCAAAATAACTCAAATCAACAATTTCAGAAATTGAAAAAGACAACTAGATGAGCAGAGCAAGAAGATTGAAACCCTAAAAAGAACCCAAATAGAACTTCTGTAGATGAAGAACACACTGAAAAAGTTGAAAAATGAAATAGCAAGCTTGGGAAATAGAATCAACCAAATGGAGGAAAGGATCAGTGATATCGAAGACAGAAATCTAGAAATAAATCAGAAGGAAGAAGAGAGAAACCAAAGAATGAAAAATAATGAAAGAGAAATACAAGAACTAGCTCATACCAGGAGAGAAAACATAAAAATAATGGGCATTATCAAAGGTGAGGAAAAGGAGCAGGGATTGGAAAACATTTTCAAACAAATAGTGGAAGAGAATTTCCCAAATCTAAGGAATGAGTTGGAGCTTGGAATATTCAAATCAACAGAACACAGAGTTTTCTCTACCTAAAAAGGCCTCCACCAAGACACATTTTATTAAAGTTATCAAAAATCAACAATAAAACCAGAATTCTCAGGGCAGCCAAGGAGAAGAAAACGGTAACTTATATAGGAAAACCTATTAGATTACCATTAGATTTCTCAGCACAAACCTTGCAAGCCAGAAAGGAATGGAATCAAATATAAACTATTAAGTGAAAGTAACTACCAGCCTAGAATAATGTACCCAGCTAAACTCTCCTTTAGATATGAAGGAGAAATTAAGACTTGTCCAACATAAAAAAATTCTCCACTACAAGGCCTACACTATTGGAAATACTGGAAGAGATCAGTTCACCTAAAACAAAGTGACCAAAAACCCCCAAAACAAACAAAAAACATTCTTAGGAGTAAAGGGACTATTGGGCAAAGAGAAGCAGAAGAGTGCAACACTTACTAAAAAAAGGACATTATAAGCTTAAATAATAAAAAGAGAATTTCTATAGCAACATAATAATGAATGTTCAGCATACATAGGGACAAACTGAGATAA
>PVKZ01005494.1:0-52165 GCA_004027375.1 Macroglossus sobrinus | reverse complement strand
ACACACACACACACACACACACACACACACACACACACACACACACACACACCAAGTCTCAACTGCTCCTCTGCTATAATGCTGTTCTTGGTAAAATTCCCTAGAACAAAATCAACAGCAGCCGTTTTCAGCTCTTTCAGTATCAGTGGGAAATTTGCCATGTTGAAGTTTGACATGATAGCCACAAAAACCAGTTTGACTGCGAGTGGTGAGACCATGAGGTCTAGGTGGAATATTAACTCATCAACTTGGAATGATTATTTAAAGAATGCTCGCATTGCCTCTTATTTATGATTTAATCTAAGTCTTTGAGAGTACTGAAGTCATAGAAATGACTAAACAAATGTACCGGAAAATTCTTTATTTAAAACTCAACTACTGATAGAAACCTCCTCTGCCACCAGGGATCCCTGGAAAGTTGTTCCTAAAAATCAGCTCTGAGCCAGCTTCACTCATTTCTCATCCTTGTGTTATCTTCAATTCTCAACTGGGAATTGAATTTTTTACTGGGTTGAATTTTAAATGGCATGAAAGTAGGAGGAGAAGAGTTTCACCCCAACCTTCCTGGAAAAAAGGCAGCATATTTTTTATAATCAAAGGCCAGGTGGGGAATCCTTTTACACAATAGCCTGGATAAAGCAAATGAAAATAGACTTTATGATTTCTCTTCTACACTGAATCTAGGAAAAAATAAATTATTTAAAAAAACTTTTAATAGTGCACATACCTTCACTGTTGTCAGTTCTATTTTCTTGCAATAAACCAAGTTTATTGACTATCAGTAATAACCTTAGTACTGTGCTGTCCACCAGAGTTCTAATCAATTAACCTATCATATTGGTGGAACGTCTTCTCATTTGAAAACACCAGGTTAACTTTAAAATCATTTATCTAATTAAAATAGAACTCAAATGATTAATGTATTGGAATTATGTTATTCAGAAACGCCAAATAAAAAGTCCTTAAATTTGTTCAATGTTTTTCACTGGAGAAGGTGTTAAGAAGTGTTACAAACAAACCAACATGTGAAGTAAAGAACATGAGAGTCCGAGTCAGCAAAGAGACCTGAGTAGGCGGAATCTACAGTATGTCTGTCATTCACCAGCCTTGTGACTTTAACCTGAATACTTAACCCATAAAAGCCTGTTTCCTCACTGGGAAACAGCTCCATACTGGAGAGCTGTAAATTTCAATTGCAGCATTGGAGGAACTGGCATGTGTCTATTGTGCACACTACTTCATTGACCTTCCATTTTCCTCCTAAATGTACAGAAACTAGGCAACAACTTTTATTATCCTTTGCAAAGGCAGCTGGTATATGGGGAAGTAAAAGAGAACCACAAAAAAAAAATCGTGTGGTTGACTAGGTTTAAGATGCACAAATAATGAATTAATCACTTTTAGTTGTTTAGGGTTTGTTTTGTTTTAAATTAATTTGCAGCTTTTCTGCTGCACTGAAATTAACTTCTCCAGACTTTGGTGGTCTCAAATATAAAACTAGAATGTTGGACCACATCCATCAGTGGATTTCAGCTCTGACTGTGTATAAAATCACTTGGAGAGCTTTCTTAAAATGCAGATTCCTGGCCCCAACTGTCTTTCTTGGGCTGAATCAGTGTGTGTGGTTTTAGAAACCCACAGGCCATTCTCTGCTGAAACTCAGAGGGCATTTGGAGCCCTCCACATCACATGCCAGGGTCTATCACAAAATCCAAGGAAATGATACTTAGACAAAAACAAGAGTCCTTCTCCCTTAAAGTATTTGTGCATTGGTTGTCATAAGCATGTTCTGGAAGCCCTCAGCTCACTCATTCCACAAAAGGACAGGTCAGACCTTCCAAGTAGCCAGCCACCAGGGTAGTCTAGCCAATTACCCACTGTGAGCTTCAGACCATGGAGCAGGTCTGGCAGATACCCTGGTTGCAGATAAGATGGCTTAACTCTTCTCCCTCTGCCTCCCTTTTATTGTGGTTATATGCTATGATTATAGTTTCAAATGAAGGACAGCTCCTGGCTTCTCCACCTGATCCTACATTCACCTTTTCTTGAAAATGACTGCTCCTCCATCTACATGGTTGCAGAGATGGCTCCCGGAAGCCAGGTTTATTCAGGCCTCACAGGAATGGGTATATATCTCTCTTGTTCAATGCAACTCTTTTCCCTCAGAATCTGGGTTTAGCATGAGTCTCTTGAACAGATAAGATGTAAACTTGGGAAGTGTCCGTAGCAATATTTTTTTTTGTGTGTATTCTGTGTTAGGAAAAACAAAGCTATAGATAGAAGAGTCAAAGAAGTAATATGTAGAATGTGGAGGACATTGTGGTTCGGCTCCTCCATGAGTCCCATTGTCCCATCTGCATCTCTACATTTGGGGTTCATAATTAATGCTACTCTCATTAAGGGGCAACTGGCTTCCGTTACTTATAATCAAAGAAGCTCTAATAAGAATGGTTACTATGTATGAATTATTATATTTTTCAGTGTTAAAATGAACGAGAAACCAGTGCTTTCCCAAGAAAGAAGGCAAAATAGATGTGGAAGAAAGCAACCAGGAAATAGAAGATCTGAGTTCAAAGCCTTCTGTTGGAACCCCACAACCACATACAGAGACTGTTGACATTAGTTCTTAAGGGTAACTAAATTCTGTTGCTCACTAGCTAGATGATATTGGGAAGAGTTTTTAACCCTATGGGTTTAATTATAAAAATCATAAAAATTCTGTGAAGGGATGGAAGCCAGACCATTCATTCTATTGAGGTTTCTTCCAACAATACAGCCTAAACTTATACATTAAACTAAGTGTTATCAAAATGAGTTTCCCCTGAAATTATTCTTGAAGCCACATCCTGTATAGTGCATGATAGGAAAGCGAACCATAAAAAGCACATACCATCTGTTAATGTAAATGATAGGTAAAACTGAAAATCTTCAAATTTAAGTGCCAATTTTGCCTAACTTTTCACAAGACACCTTGGCTTTTCTTGAAAGCAAAGAATCTTAAACCTGAACATACTCAACTCTCTAATTATTTGAAGAAAATTTAGCAAATATTTATTGAGAGCCAAATAAATACCTGGCACCATGCTAGCTATTGTGTCTTCACAGATAACCTGCTCTGTGGGACCTCAGTGGACCTGAACAGCTGATGAGGTTGCACATTAGTGCCTCATGGTCTGGTTTGTGCTTGATGGGGATGTGTTCGAGAACAAAGTGGGAGTGATAAGCAGGCTAGGGAGGCAGGCAAGGGTGTGGTGGAATGTGTGATGGAAAAATTGATGAGTTTGGCCAAGGAAACAAAAGCTGAATGGGGTGGACCAAGGTAGGAAGGAAGAACAGGACTTTCTGGCAGTTGCACGGCATGCCCAAAACATAAGGTTGAGAACCAGTGTCCAGGGACTTGCCATTCTGTACTGAAGTAAAAACCACTTTTTCCAAAGATAGTCATAGATGAAAGTTGATTCAGAGAGAATAAGAGAAATAAAAGTGAACTCTTATACAACTGTGGAATCTCCAGTATTTAAAAATTTGTTACAAAAGATAATAAAGGGATCCAATGTATATTGGAGCAATAAAATCCCAGAGAAGTAAATATAATGAATCATAAATAAAAAAGAGACAACTTACCTGGGAGAGTGGGTTGATAAAAATAGTAAGTAATTATAAGTAACATTTATCAAGTGATTGCTAAATGCCAGGCACTTCATGCTTTATGCACGTTGACTCACTTCACCCATCACAACTCTGTTAGGTTCTATTATTAACCAGTCACAGGAGACCTTTTCCCTTACTTGCTTATTCCCTTTTCCTGTGCTTATCACCATCTAAAACATAATGGATTTTTTTAAAATTTAGTATTATGGACTGTCTTTAAGGGCAGGGATTTTTGTTTGTTTTGTTTGTATCCCTAGCACTTAGAAAATATAGTAGGAGATCAATAAATATTGGTGAACAAATGAAAGATGGAAACTGAGGTACAGAATGGTTTATAACTTGCCCCAAGCAAATATCCAGGCAGTGACAGGACCTGGGAGCAATCATGTGAATAGCTAAGAGGACTTTTAGTGAGATTGTGGTCTCATAGAGAGTCATAATAGAACTGAGGGTGGAGGGGTGGGAGCATCAGCCTCGTAAGAATAGACTTAAAAATTGAGTCATTTACTTACTCATTAAACTATTTAGCAAATATTTACTTAGCACCTACTATGTGCCAAGCATTGTTCCAGGCACTGGAGAAACAATAGCAGAAAAGGCAGAAAGGGTCCCGCACACAGAGGGGAGATGAGGGGAGACAGATATCAGAAAAGGAAACAAATGAATACACAGAATCATTTCAGGGATGCTAAATTTTGGGATGATAATAGAATAGAGTGATGTGATGAAGAGTAACTGCAGCGGAGGTTGTGTAGCATTGTTAGATATGGCCCTTAGAGAGGGCTTCTTTAAGGAGATGGATGAGCAGATTTCTATAGCATGAAGCAAAAGGAGAATATAAAGCTCAGAACAAAGAAGATGGGAAGGCCAAAGCAGGGGGAAGGCCAGGGGTGGATATTGGATTGTGGAATGAAACTTGGAAAGTGTCTATGGAGATGGTAGCTCTGCACAGGAAACTGAGAGTTCATAGCCAGGGCCATCTGTTGGACAAAGTCTGGCCAGGACCAGAGTCAACTGACTAAAGAATTTGTTCAGGAAACCATAAGTGGTCTGAAACCAGGATCCTAATTCAAAAAAGACGCTGCTTTAGGTGATCAGCTAATGAGTAAAGCAGAGGGCGCCATATAGAATAACAGGAGGGCAGGCCAAGTCATACTACAAGTGAATTCAGGCTCAAGCCTGAAAGTGCCTTACACTGAATTGCAATGTGACCCCCACCCCAATTTGTGTACACAAATTGTATGTCTTGTTAGAACTGAGGAGATGTTGGAAATGAGAGCGGCCTCAGAGACAATCTAATAAAAATAATACTTATCTGGACTGTGAACCAGAACAGTGATCCCCAAGCCTGAACTAACATAAGACTCATTGAAATGTTTATGAGAAATGCAGATGACTGGGCCACACTCCCCCAAATTCCCTTTTGTGATATTGAAAATGGGACCAGGAATCTACATCTGTGATGCAAGTGGTCACCAGCAGGCCACATCTTGAGAAATGTGGCAAAGGATCCACCAATGGGCTATAGGGAGTGTGTGAACTCCCAGGAGTGGAATAAAAAAGTATGAGTGTTTGGATATATGTACTTTTTTTTTCCTAGGAAGAGGGTCCATATCATTACAAGACTCTCAACAACTTGAGAACCACTGATCTAGGCTTGCCTCTTAGCCAGGACAGAGGGCACACATGCCCTTTTGTTGGATGTGGTGATGATGGAGTGGTACACTTGTGAAGATCTGCTCCTTATGCCTGAGTAGGTGGGCAGTTCCAGGCTTTCCTGCTTACACTCAGTTTTCCATCTGTATATCTCCTCAGGCCAGTCTGGTAGTATGCTCAGATCATGCTTCCTCTTGGGTCTTCCTTTCTGCCTGGATTCTATGTCACTAACCCCAGGGGGCTCCTCAAATTTAGTATGTGTCCTGCTCTTTAGTTTTGGCCCAAATTCTTAAGATTCTGGCCTCAGCCTGAACTTCTGAATTTACTAGCCTTGCTCCCCTTCCTCTTCTGAACTAACAAATTTCAGACTTGGCCTTTGGCCTCTTTTTTGTCTTCACTATTCTGTCCTGCTGACAAGGCCCATTCAGTCTTGGTCACACCTGGTCATCTTGTCCTCTTACCACTTTCTATTCAAGTCTAAATTGATTCGGAATTTAACCTTTCCTTCTGTAAGACAACCACATAAGAAAGTTGGTCTAATACACTTTCTCGGCCTTTATATCTTTGTCCCCTGATCAATGACTTGTGACTCTCCCAAACATTCCATGTTCTCTCAATCTTGTTTCCAGACTTTTCTTGCCAAGTCTCTTTCTCTCTTATTTCTTTTTCTTTTTCATCCAGTTCTTTCAATCCTTCCCTTGTACCTTAGACCTCTTGTGGTCCTCCCTGGCAGCACTTTGCTTAACAGCAGAACTCAGGAATAAAAAGGTGCCTGAGTTCTTTCTCTTGACTAATGCCACCTTTGTTTTGGTGCCAGATTTGTTTTCGAGGCAGATGTCCAGGAAGGCTGGACAGTAGGCTCAGTCTTGCAGAGCACACCATAGGCAGAGGAAAGAAATCTGCTTTGTAATTTTCCCAACAGCCTTCTCAAGTCTGTGGGTGATGGCTTAGATACCTTGCCCTTAACAGACAAGGAAATGAGCTCAGAGCTCAGGAGACTGGCCTCAGGTCCTGAATTAAGTCAGTGCAGAGTGGAAATGAACACAGAACCCTCAGACTGAAAGCTGTCCAAACAGCCGCATGGAGCAGGATCACAGCCCACCGTCTTTCAGAGCCTCAGTTAGGGCTGTCACTCTGTGGACACTTGATAGTTACTGGTAAGTTGCTTTAGACTCTCCTGATGATTCTTTTTCCTGCACAGTGAATTCCTTGTTGAAGACTAATCATTTTCTCTCTTGCCTATGACTGAGACTGTTTCTCACGTCCTGGTTTCACTTGTCCCAAGGATTTCATTTGAAGGGCGGGACATTCCCCCTTACTTCCCCCCACCCCTTCTGGAGCCTGCAATCAGGACCAATGAAAGCAAAGTACCTCATCCACCCAGTGACTAAGACCTCAGAATATTTAAAAGGTTGCAGAAATGAGCTGAAACTTGCTTTTGCTTTTTTGCAGACAGGCATACTCTCATCTGATTTGGGCCATCACTGAGCTGCAGACTGAAGGTGGGGGAAATAAGCTCCCAGACTCCCTACTACCATGTGCTACGACAAATGTGCACGATGCATCGGGCATTCCTTGGTGTGGCTTGCCATCCTCTGCATTGTAGCTAACATTTTGCTTTATTTTCCCAATGGAGAAACAACGTATGCCTCTGAAGACCACCTCAGCCGGTTTGTGTGGTTCTTTTCTGGCATTGTAGGAGGGGGCTTGCTGGTAAGTTGTTCAAAATTATTACAACCTTAAAAAATTTTCTCCTGGTAAATGTGATGTTTTCATGGAAAGTTTTCTGTAATGCATATTTCCAGATATAGTGATTTTTGTTTATTCTTCTTTTGAAAGTAGATCATACAAAAGTTGAGATAGGTAAAGTGTATTAATTTTATTAGATGTCATTTTACAAAATCCTCTTTCAGTTAAAAGTGCTACCTTTTTGCTAAACTCTCTTACTAACAAGTAGAAACAGACACTAATTTTTAAATCAGATTTGAGAGACCGGCATTTCTAGTCCTGGAGCCAGCAATCATTTAACGTTTGCTCTGGGGAACTGAGAGGAGTCAGCTGGGTCTCAAACTAGATTAACAGAATTTTGGATTCAAAATTTCTGCTCTTTGTTTTCAGCCATCTGCAACAGAAAAAAAATAAATATGAATGTATTGCTATTTAGAAAGAACTATAGATTTTCTCCTTTATGTAATCCTGGGGTGTGGTGTCTAGGAAAAGTCCTACAGTTAGCAGCAGACCAGTGTATGAAGCAAGTAGTGGAATGTGTTGTTTTTTTCCAAGGTTTGTTTTTAATTGAAGTGAGAAAAATTTGCCTGCCAACTTTGGAGCTGAAAATATTATCTTTAACCACAGCCTGGAAAGAATGTGGACAAACTTGAGTTTGCTACTTTAAAGTGCTGGGATTGAGAATTTTAAAGAGAAATTTTCTTGAATTGCTAATAATGTACAAAATAGTTTTTTTAGTCAAATAAAGGCTATTAAAACATCCAAACCTTGATACACTAATTGTGGTTCGTTAAATCTGCTTTGAATTTAAGCATTACTATCATGTTTAAATAAGCATTTGCTCTTAATATAATATTGCTCTGTTTAAACTTCTTTTGATCTCAAACTCAAAGTATTTCTTACTTATTTAAAGAACTCTATTATGAAGTCACAACCATACAATCGTATCTTCAAATAAGCAGTTCACATTTATTATACAGTGCTTACATTACATTTAGATGTTTTTTCTTTCTCTTCATAGTTTTACACTATTTGAGATACTTGACTAGCATAATCCAAAACCAGTCAACACCGTCAGAAAGAAATATATGTTATCAAGGATGCTTAACCTGACTCATATGGACTTGGGGAAAGATAATGACTTTAATTCGCTTGTTTTCTAACCAGATGTTCCTGCCAGCATTTGTCTTCATCGGGCTGGAACAGGGCGACTGCTGTGGCTGCTGTGGCCACAAAAACTGTGGCAAAAGATGTGTGGTAGGTCCCCCCTTTTGGTGGTGAAAATGGTTTCTACGACGTCAGCGCCACACTCTGTGGCTCACTTCTGGTGTCTCTTCTTTTCCTAGATGCTTTCTTCTGTTCTGGCTGCTCTCATTGGAATTGCAGGATCTGGCTATTGCGTCATCGTGGCAGCCCTGGGCTTAGCCGAAGGACCAATGTGTCTGGATTCCTTCAACCAATGGAACTATACCTTTGCCAACACGGAGGGGAAGTGAGTAATTGTTCCTTAACAGACCACACGTTCTTAACCACCACAAGTGTAGTGGCAAACCTATTAAACTAAAAAGGCATCAGTCATCTGTTCTTTCATCCATTCTGCCAGATTTATTGGTATGGACTCTGGGCAATGCTCAGGCAATAAGTGTCTGAAGATAATGTGCAGTCCCTGACGTGGAGAAGCTCTAAGGACTTTTTAATGGAGCCACTGACTGAGTCTTCCACTTCCACTATTTCTTCTATTTTAAAGATGAGGAAAAAAGACACAGAGAGATGAAGTAACTTATTTAAATTCACATTGCCAGGACATGCAGTCAGGATTTGGACCCAAGTAGCCTGGCTATAGAATTTGTGCTCACATATAATATGTACACTGTTTCTGAACAATATGCTGATTTTACTATTTTGAGACAATATTATGGAATCTTTATATGTATGATAAATTTGTGAATTTAATCAAAGCCTAGGGAACATACTACCCCTTTCCATACACACTTACATATAACATAATAACTATGTACAATGCACCCTTTATATATAGCACCCAGTGCTGCATAAGACAGTTTTATTCACGACTTTAATATCAGGATAATTTAAAATGTTCCATTGTTTTTTGTTGATACTTATTTCTTATCTGTGTTGAGAAAAGAACAGAAGTAGATGATAGAAACTAATGTACATAATAACAAACAAAATGACATCCTTCTTTAAATTTCGAAAGGTTTAGTTATGCGATTCATGAGTATACATAATATGAATAATGAATTTGAATTGCCCTTATATTATGAGAAATTTTTATCTTCCATGACTTTTTGTATAGCATATAGCGAAGTCATAGGTTAAGTATGGAATTAGGTAACCCTGAGTTTGATCCTAGCTCTGCATGTAGTCTCTGAGAAACCAAGAAAACGTGAACTGAGTTTTCTGCAGTTTCAGTTACTTCATCTATAAAATAAAGCCAATGGCAGTTGTCAGGAGGATTAATAAGATACCACATGTAAAATATTTGTCGTAGAAGCTGACACACTGTGAGCACTGCCACTGTTAGCTGTTAATATGATGTATTAGCTTACAATGAATACAGCCTGATGGTAGCCTCCATAGTTGAAACTGGTTATTCATGTATGCATATATATGAATACATGTATACAAAACTGCTGCACAAAACTATCTCTTAAAAAAGCCATGACTAATGTATCTGGAATTCAAGGAGAGGTGATATCACTAAATGTTTTTTATAGCTGTTTGAT
Organism: Macroglossus sobrinus; assembly: GCA_004027375.1. NCBI lineage: Eukaryota > Metazoa > Chordata > Mammalia > Chiroptera > Pteropodidae > Macroglossus > Macroglossus sobrinus. Next base: position 42,383 of record PVKZ01005494.1, on the reverse strand, counting down.
TATACACCTCTTCCATGATCCACCCCATTCCTGATTTCAACCTGTCCAGGGATTGCAATAAGGTGACTAACTAATGGCCACAAGCTAGTTGTTCAATAATTAAATGAGCCAAAGAATTTTTCTACATTGTGTTCTGAAATTATAGAGTTTTATTTCAGTGACATACAGAAAGACAGGGCCAGAAGAACAGAATTTTTTATAATCAAAATTGAACTTCTGATTGGCTCCATGAAGCATTCCAAAGTTATTTCTCTAATTTCCTTTTGTTCTATATTAGTAGGAAGAAGTGATAAAGGAAGAATTACACCATACCTCTTTGTGGAATTCAGTTAATCCCACATGATTAAATACTATTTCATTAAGAATTCAAATACTCTATGATGTAGCAAAGGTTGAAACTCTAGGAGAAGAGTGAGAGAATTTTTCAGATTGTAAGAATATCCAGATATTTAGAAAATCTCCTAAGTCATTTCACAAAGTGATTTTGGATTGTATGTATCATTTAATTACTTTTAAAATGTGTTGATACCTATTATGTGCCAGATACTGGTCTAGGTGTTGGATATATAATGATGAAAGGCCTGGTAGTTATTTCATGGACCTCAGACTTGTGGAAAAGATACAAAAGTAGGTATTCTCCCTGGACTAGGTTAGATGTCCTTTTGTGGACCTTTCACAGTCTACTTGATTAGTACACTCGTTGCATTGAGATTGCCAATTGTCTCCCCTCTTACGTTGTGCTTTCTAAGACAGAGCCTCTTCCTGTGTTCATTATTGTATCCCCAGCCCTGGCTGGATGTCTAACTCACACTGAGTGCTCAACACTCTTGAATTTTAAGTTTATCATTGCAACAAGATCTTGGCTAAATTCTCATTTTATGGAATGACTTGGATTGGAAGAATTTGATATAAGTCACTAAATTGATTCAATCCTTTTTTTTTTCTGAATGACAAAAGCACTACACAAAAAGTAGCTTATGAGACATCCCATTAGATACGGTTGTGTGTCAGAAGTTTCTCTTTGTATCTACAGATACCTTCTGGATAGATCCACATGGTCGCAGTGCATTAAACCCAAGCATATTGTGGAATGGAATACCTCTCTGTTTTCTATCCTCTTGGCATTTGGTGGAATTGAATTCATCTTGTGCCTTATTCAAGTAATAAATGGAGTGCTTGGAGGAATTTGTGGCTACTGCTGTACTCATCATCAGGTAAGAACCTCTGTGAAGATGTCTTCAATTACCATAATCAAACATTGCTCAGTCTATTTCTACATGGTCTTTGTGGCAAAGCATTTAATGCATTCAGTTTTGTTCTCAATAATAAATTTCCTTGAATGTCACAGTTAATAAGTTATCTTGATTCTTTGTAGTTGGCTAGGTGAATACAGGAAACTGCCATCTACAAACTGCCCCATTCAGGAGCTAACCTACTGCTCCTTTCATTACCCTTGCTCAGGCTGCAGACGCAAAAGAAATGTCCTCTCTTTGCTTCTCTCGTGTTCCCAACTAGTATTCGCAAATAATAGCCAACATTCATTGCACTAGGTACTGTGCTAAACCCATATTTCCAATGAGACTATGACTCAGAGGTTAAGCAATATGTCTAAAATCACCGAGTCAGGAAGTAACAGGCTTCATATCCTGGATCATTTTATGCCACAGCACTGCTCTTTAAACTGTATTCAACACTTGCTATTCTGTTGGGTTTTCTACAATTTCTTCCTAATAAGGAGTCAAAAATACCCAAATAGCTAAACGTAGAGAATCACTAGTAGCCTTTCAATAGCAGCTTATGAAAAGCCTTTCACTGTGAAAGAAAACCAGGAAGCACTTGTTTCCTGGGGATATGATTTCAGAGAGAAATATGCATTTGTTAGTAGTGGGGAAAGTTTTTGTTTTTAAAACCTCCTAAAAATATATATATTATTGAATTGATGGAAGTCCAGCTTTGGTCCAATTTTGGGGGGTTTGTTTTATGTCTTATTCTGTAAAACAAGATTAGGAAACAGAAACTAAGTTAATTTATAATTTCCTAACCACTTACTTCTATGGTCCAAGGTTTCTTAACTTTTTTAAAATAAGACAAAACCTAATCAACATTAGAAGTCCATTGTTATCATAAAAACTTTTCTAAATAAATGGAAACTTTCTATAATTTTTGAGAAGTTAAATAAAAACTTAGTTTTTCTTATCAGGCAAGTTCAACAAGATTAATAATTTCCTTGAGAGCTTGCCAAATTTAAAAAAAAAACAAAGGAGTGGGAAACCTCTAATATTGAAGTTGTTTCCAGGCAGTATGGGTGGGGAGAGGCAGAGAAGAACCCTCTTGGGATTACTTTAATATAACCTATCTTTAACCTTGAACTTCATACAAGACAGAGTTTAAATTAGATGAGGCCTGACTGGATGTTAGCGTGTGTGTATTTTGGGGACAGGCAAAACATATCAATGACCAAAGTTGTAGTGGTTTAGCAGAGTGACACTCTCCTCTCGGAGAGTAAATGGTCTCACTGGATTTTCCATCTGAGTCACAATAGGTATGGCTTCTTCTCAAACACTGTAGTATAGATCCATTAACTTTGTTTATAAGACAAAAGTGACTTTCGAAGGACAAGGTTTTTAGTATAGATGAGTCAAGTGTGTAACTTGGTAGCATTTAATTGGAATGCCCACTTCTGTGTGAAACTCCCACAGCATTATTTCTTAAATCCCTAAGATTTAATACTTACCCCAAACATGTTCAAAGCCAACCCAGCATTGTTAAGCTACAGTTGTCATGGCCTGTAGCTTTTTCTAGCTTTTACTCAGAGAGGACAACGAGTCTGTCTGGTTTATTTAGGAAACATTTTGTGAGCGTTGTCTAAGCTCTCAGTATTATTGGCCAAAGCTCTGCTGAAGTTGAGATCAGTTATGTTTGCTTAAAACAGGAATTTAAAAAGGCTGAAATGTCATCATTGTTTGTTTAGCCTGATAGTAACCTAATGCATATTTCGTTTTCTTTACAGCAATATGACTGTTAAAATCAACCACCCCAAGACAGAACCACAACCTTCCTTTATTTCATTGTAATTTATATATTTGACTTGCATTAATTTGTAAAACTTTGTACTAGTGTATTATACATCTTATATTCTACTTTATAAATGTGCGTAAAGACTGGCATCTTCACATTATTTCAGTGTTTGAACTTAGCAAACATTTTTTAAGGAATGAGAAAAACTATACTGTGGAGATAATTTACAGATTGAGTGAAGTTCCTCAGTATACCTGAGATAAACTCTAGCTTGAAGTGATGTTTTTGAGAAACATTACAGAGATAAATATTACATTTCGATTACTATTATATATATATGTGCTTGCTTTTATTAAACGAAAGATTTCTAGTTGCTTTTTTTTAAGACCACGAAGGAGAAAATCCTACAACTTGAAAAGATGTTCTTGTCCACTGTTTATATGGTGTTTCCCATTTATATGCTTGCAAAATCTCTAACATGTGGCCTCTCTGAACCATTTCACATTCTGAGAAGAGACAGAGCCTTGCCTAGAATAGGAGGCCTGGCTGAGAATGCTCCAAGCTAAATGAGAGTCAAAAAATGCAATGCTGCTCATTCTTAACATGTGGAAAGCTTTGTGTCTTTTAAAGACAAGCTTTAAGGGTCATGTATTTAAAAATAAAAGGGCCTGGATAATTTGACAGGAAGAATGATGGGAAATGGAATAGAGCAGTTGATGAACATCATAAGAAAATGGGGGAGGGTAAGAAGGTGAGGCAGGAGGACCAAAAGGAAATCTCCTCAACACTAGCTTGTTTAAATACAACAAAATAAAATATTCATTACAATTTTTTCTATTGTTTAGTCTCATTATCTTTTGTTTAAAATTTCTCCTTTTTCCTCCTTATTTTTTTTTCCAGCCTGCAAATTGTGCAGCCCCTGTCTTCTGGTTTCTTTATCCCACCTTTTCTTCCTTCTCTTCTACCTTGCTCTGCTATCCGTGCATTGTCATTGCTATGCTATTCCTTGGGGTCATCACTGCAATTAGTTATCTTTCCTTTCTACTGGGTGCCGCAGGCATCAGGCTCCTGGTGAGAGTAACAGATATTTTCTTTTTTGTTTTTTATATCTGTTGTACAGAGTTGGGCTCTTTCAGCTGACAGGATTCCCTGACTATTGGAAATTGTTTTCTGAAATTTTCTACTTTTAAAGTTGTCTGACGGTGGCCAGCATAATGAGAAGATATTTATTTCTAGGTGTCATGCCTTCCTAACAAAAATATTTATGGCTAAATTTTAAGGAACACAGGTGATTATTAACTAGAGGCTTTGATGTGCTTGCTAAGTACAATAAGATTGGTCAAAAGACACAACATGAAGCAAAAAAATGAAATGAAATCCAGGACATAGAGATGGAGATGATTTTGTTCATATCTACATCTGTACAGGTGTTTATTTGCCTGGCTGACAGACAAGTTAATAAAGAAACTTCATGGCTGTTAGACAGCTAAGCTCCTCCTTTCCTAAAGAAGCTCTGTAGTGGTTTCCTGACTGGAGGGTTTTAATCTTTTCTGTGCCTCCGTCCCTCCGGTATTCTGGTGAAGCCTACAGACACCTTTCAAGAATAGTGTAGAATAGAGCATAAAAGAAAGTCATAGGATTACAAAGTAAATCAACATATTGAAATATTTATTAAAATATTTTTTTAAATTATAAGATAGATGTCTTGATAGCCAGTTCCATCACATCAGCCTGTGTAGTTAGGAAAACAGAGATCACATGTGATCTAGCAATCCTCTAATGAGTGGGTCTAAGAACTACTGTACTCTTGCAACATGGTTACAATTGAAATGAAATTTTGAGTACTTGCAACAATTTTAATGTGATATGAAAATAATATGTAATTTTGTATTGTTGATCAAAGAATGATAAGTATTACTGATACTACTGTGATTCGTTGCATGCAATCACAAAAAGGAAATACTAAATTTTCATTAGAGGGTAATAAAAATAATGACTTTTTTTTTTTCATTCAAGTTTAACACCCAGTTCTCACATATTCCTATCCTCTTGGGACTTCTTGGGCACCGAGTTTTTAACCCCTGCAATAGAGGATCCCAAAAAAGAGGCATAATGATCAGTTACAAGCATTGTTTTCCTAAATGTATCCTCAAAGGAAATGGCAATAATAATTATTAACCATAATAGTAATATCAGCAACCATTTATTGAGTTTCTTCAATGTGTCAGTTACTGTACTTAGTTTCTACACATATTATTTCACTGAAACCTCTCAACAATCCTAGAAGGTGATGTTTGTCTCCATTTTATAGTTAAAGCTAGGAGAGGTGAAGTAATCTGCCCAAGGCCACCTTTTAGCAAGTGAGATAACTATGATTCAAATCCAGATCGGTCTTATGTGAAAACCCAGGCTTTTCCAGCTCCTCTCCTTGGCCTCTGCTACTTCCTCTGCCATTCTGCCAGGTGCTGAGATCTTATCTGTTCCAACACTGACTCAGCCTCTCCACTTTAGGGGCTTTGACAGGTCCCTGTGACCCTTGGTCATCCTCACCCCAGAGCCTAAATTTGAGTGACTCAGAGTTTCCTCTGGTTTGTAAATTTTTTAATAATAGACATTGCTGTTACCTAGAGGAAATAGCTTATACAATTAACATTTATCTTAGTTTATTTATATTTATGTATCATAATCTGGGTCTGTAATATTCTAAACCCGTCAGTTTGGTTGGAAATTCCCTCAGGGACAGTAAAACAGCTCATTATCACTAGGCAATATAGAAACAAAAAAATTCTGTAGAATCTGAATTGCACAAACATGAACTCAATGTTAATAGTTCCCTCTGAGTGCCAATTTACCAGAGTGACCAAATTACAAATAACCAACCGTATAAAGGAAATTGCATGAATTCAAAGCTAATAACATTGATGAAATGTTACTTTCACTACAATTTGTTTCTTATATGTGTGTGAGACTACACTGATTACATTCCCTCTGATGCTCACCCACGATGGGAACAGGTATAGGATTTGGTGCAACTTTTCAGAAAAGCAACCATCTCTGAAGTCTGCACATCCTTTTTAACTCAATATTTTGACTTTTAGAAATTTATTTTAAGAGAATTATCAATGATGTTCAGGTTCCAGAAATAATTTTGGGAGTTTTGTTTATGCCAAGAAAAATTACAAGAGCCTAAATGCCAAGGAATGAATATCTCTGTATCTATCTGTCTATCTATCTATCTATCTATCTATCTATCTATCTATCTATCTATCTATCTACCTACCTACATACCTATCTATCTGTGAACTAAAATGTAATTTTGATCAGAATCTGAGTGATTTTTGTCTTGATTAATTTTGCTTATCTAGTCTACGAAATCTTCTATAATAAACACATTATTTTGGGGAAGAAAAGAAAAATGAGAAAAGAAAGATATAGTGCTAAAATTATTTAGGAAGTAGTCCATAATCTTAAGAGGAAACTCTCCAAACGTATGAGAAAACCATTGTTCTTGTGGGCAAACAGAGGAGTAATTCTACAGTCAACATGGGAGAATAAATGTGCTTGCAGTTAGGTGGAGGGATGGGCCAGGTGAGGCAGGCAGTAACCACAGGCTAAAAAATATTGTGAGGAAGCCAGAATTCTCATTCTGTTCAAGAAATATAAGTTCATAATACCTACTTAGTCTAGCTACTAAATAATATTTTTATAAATATCAACTACACATATTTTTCTATTTTAAAAATAAAAGTAATCGAATTTCTTTACTTTGAGCATTGGCTTTTATCAGGATTTTTTTTTTTTTTGTAGCACAGCCTGAATTTTCCCAATTTTACTTTTCTGAGACAAGAAGAGCATTGACAATTGCAGGGTACTTGGCCCAGTTTATGAAGATGATCCAATGCATATTAATAAGTCCATAAATTGAGTCATCCATCCCAGGCTAGTACGAAATGTTCTTTCATCCTTTTTAACATGAAATATTTATGTGTGTACATGTCTTTGTCAATATGCATACCTATTTTAATTAGTGCAGTTAAAGAATCTTGGTAGGCCTTTTTGGAGGTAGATTTCATGTTAATTCCTGGAACCAGGCCCACACACATACACATAGAATGGACACACACACATACACAACTCATATATGTATTTTCCCCTATTATACAGAAATTTAAAAGAACAAACTATTGCTATCTGAGACAATTTGGATGAATGTCACAAATAATAAGGATAGTAATCATCTATACTGTCTCCTTCCCCAATTGGCACAATTCTAAATGTAATCTCAACTACTGTAGTTAAATCCTTAAAACAGAGAAAGGGTGGTGAGTCTCTTAATGTACATTTCACATACTAGATTTTTATAAAAGTGACACTGTAATAGTTCCCCAAGAGAGATAGTTTCAAGGTGTCTATATTCATCAGTTGCATCCTGCAAGAAGACTGTGTCAAGCATTCCACTTGCTAATTGTCATCACACCCCTCTCTGTCATATGTGTACAAATATCACTGATTCATGTGCAAGGCCCAGGGCCAATTGCAATGGCTCAAGTCTCAGATACAGACAATACCTAGAGGGTTTGAAAGCAAAACCAAAGTAGCCAGATGGTCTCCAAATACCTAACTCCATATTGTTTGAGACAACCCCTTGACTAGAGCAGTGGTTCTAAAATTACAGTCAGCTCTCCAGATAATATGACACCTATTAAATTTTTGACCTTAAAAAAACAAACCTTTTATTTAAATCACATTTTTTTTACATTAGTAAAATGTGCACAAAAATGTACGACTCAGTGACTTTTTACATACATTTATACTCATGTAACCACCATCTAGATCAAGATATAGGCCATTTCCAGCACTCAGAAAACTCTCACATCTGCTCCCAGGCAATACACACTGTATTACCACCGCCATACACACCCGGAATAACTATGGTTCTGATTTCTATCACTATAGATTAGTTTTGCTTGTTCTTGAACTTTATATAAATTGATTCATAAAGTCATGTTCTCTTTCGCGCCTGGTTTTTATCACTAAACATTATGTTATTCAATCCTGGTTCCCAAAATATCACTAGAACAGTTCGTTCATAAGAGAAAGCCGAATGTACTGCTACTGCCATCAGGGAAGACACCACCTTGAAAGAGCTTTGGTAGTGTGTCGGAAGAGGAAGGAATAATTGAATTTGTGATTTTGATTCTAGTTTATGGTGGGTGTTTTAATGTGAAGGTTTGAATAAGGTTGGTAAGAATTATGATATTATTTAACATTGGATGGAAACAGCAAGGCAAGGATTTTTAAGTGAGAGGTTCAAAGACTCTTGAGATGTAACCTGTTGATGGTCTCTAATGAAGAGATGATGGGTCTTTCAGGAAGTTCCTAAAATGAATGATAAAGTCACTTGCTTGGGCAAGAGTATTCTGGAAAAACAAAGCTATGCTAATGAAGACTGGAATAATAAAATTGTGATAATGTAAACAACAAGCTGTGGAATGGTTTATGATTTCAGTCCTTGGTGTCCAAGTTTGCAATGTTTTTGAGATTCATCTGTGTTACCTCACGTAGAACTAGTTTGTTCTTTTTCTTTGTTTACACTGTCTGTTATTTGGTTATACTAGTTTATTTACCCATTATTCTATTAATGTATATATTTTGGTTGTTTCTATTTTGCATCATAGGAAATATGTTGCTATGATCACTCTTGTACATTTTTTTTATGATTTAAGAACTCATTGGTGGTATTTTGTTGTTATTTATTTATTTATTTATTTATTGCTGTTAAGGAATCAAATTGCCAATGGGAAATTTTTTGTTGTACTTTAGTTAGCATCCTAGGGGTTCGGAGTTTCCTCCTGGCCTAACACCTGAAAAGCTTGGCTCTTCTCTTCCTGCTCCAGAAACTATTAATCACTCACTGGTTCGGTATTTCTAAATTGTCCACTGTGTGCCCTGCATGGCAAAAGGTGCTGAGGACATAGCTGTAAACAATATTTTCTAAGCTCCACGAGGCAGAGTCCTTGAATATGTTGTACACTAACTATGGTATCCTCAGCCCCCAGAACAGTGCTTAGCAGCAGTAGGTGCTCAACAAACTGTGACCCATGAGCCAAATCTGGTCTGCTGCCTATTTTTGTAAATAAAGTTTTATTGAAATATAGCCACACTCGTTTGTCTACATATTATCTGTGGTTGTTTTTCTGTTAAAATTGCAAAATTAAGTAGTCGTAACAGTAAACATATGGCTCACAAGGCCTAAAATATTTACTATCTGACTTTTACAAAAATAGTTTGCTGATCTCTAGTAGAGCTGGTCACTTGCTTAGCTAAAAATTAATAATTGATCACAATGCAAGAGAAAAAGAATGGGTGTTTGTGTTATTTTTAAGACTATTATAGAAATGTTCAGATGTATTTTTTGAGAAGTAGAGAGAGAAAAATAAATAAATAAATAAATAAATAAATAAATAAATAAATAAATAAATAAAATAAACCTAATTTACTTACGATCAAGCTAGAAAAATGGATATTGGGGAATGTATTAGTCTCAAAGTACCACAAACTGGGTAGATTAGAACAACAGAAGTTTATTGTCTCACAGTTCTGGAAGCCAGAAGTTTAATATCAAGAGGTCTGCAGGGCCATGAAGATACTAGGGAAGGATCTCTTCCAGGCTTCTATCCTTGTTTCTGGTCGTATCAGGCATTCCTCGGCTTGAAGAAAGCCATCTTCTGCCTGTGTCTCTTCACATCATCTTCCTTCTCTGCATATCTGTCTGTCTAAATTTTCCTTTTTTTATGAGAACACCAGTAATACTGCATTAGGGCCCACCCTAAAGACCTAATTTTAACTTGATTACCCATATAAAGACCATATTTCCAAATAAGGTCACATTCTGAGGTACTGGGTATTAGGATTTCAACATATCTTTTTTGAGGGGACCCAATTTAACCCATAATAGTGGAAAAGATAGAAATCTCTCTCTGAGACTTAATCAGCATCTTCTAAACTAAACAGATGTTCTATAATATGCTCTTAAAAAAGTCTGGAAAATAGTGCAAACAATACTATCTTCCTGAAGATTCACCACACACAGTAACATTGCATAAGCTCTGTAAAACCTTGTAAAAACCTGTTTAACTCAAAACTTCCCAAATTATTTAACTGTTAGACCCTAGTGCCACATTTTTGGAAGAGAGTAAACAATAAATGAGAAGAGAAGCACAGAGCTGGAGAAATATAGTAAACTCATTAAATGACAATAAAGGATAAAAGTCAGAGGAGTCCTTCAATGACAATCAGGAGTTCAGGATGAAAGAAGAAAATCCTCAATATAATTAGTTGCTACCTGTTCAATTAGTATGAACTCAGATGTGTTTTGTCCATATTTTCTGCTGTCCTAGTTTCTAATGTCAAAATTTTGGAGAAAAACAATTCTATTGCAGCTCTCTTGGTCTCCAGGTGGGGCTCTTCTTTGAGTGAAAGAGATGACAGAACTTTAGAGATGTACTACCCAATTACAAGACATTTTATTACTCCATAATTTAGTGTCAAACCAATTCTTTAATCAACACCATTTCTGAGTCCCAGTGTGTTTATCATGGAGTGTGCTTATATGTGAATATGAGTGGTAGTATATGTAACCTAAAAACTCCTGCAAAGCCTGAGAAGCAACTTTCATCTGCATTTTCCTATACATCCTCTTGTGTATGGGTGTAGAGGTATGAGAGGCAAGGACATGACATAATTGTGGGGCAGGCCAAGTTTGAGGTTAGAAAGAGACAGAAATGAAATGACATATAAGAAACCAGTTTCTGCAAAGCAACCTGGGTGATTCAGTCTTTAGCGTCCTTGGCTAGAGGGTCAGGGTGCCCTGTGGGTCAGGTAATCTGTTAGTGATTGGGTGTTTCTTTGGCTCATAGAAACTTCACACTAGAAGCCATAATGAGTCTCAACTTGTATACTGAGAGAAATATTCATGTTCATATTGTCAGGGCTCCATATGTAGATGAAGGCTTCAGAGTTTGATGGTTTGTGGAGTTGTGCCAGATGGGAGAATAAGGCTCAGTTATAAAGAGAAAGAATGAGATGGGCTGCAGAGGCTACCTTGACCCTCCCTGAGCATCACATTTCTTATGGCTCCACACCTTACATCTTCCCATCACTTCTACTTCTGAAGATAAAGCAGACTAAACAGCTTCCATAGACTAGAGCTAGGTGATTCTCTCCATTTGCCTTTTTGAAGATTCCTTTTTTTCCCTCTTTGGGAGTCATTCCCTTTTAATACCATAGGAAATTAAATAACTACTGGACTCTTATTTGATAAGTAACTAAAGAATAATAGAAATTTGAGAAGCTAAAAAGAGTTCTGAGTTTCACTCAAGAATCCTGGATTTAGGTTATGTCTATTGATCTTGGACTGGTCAGTTTTTTATTCTGAGCCTTAATTTCTTAACTTGTAAAGTAGAAATAATAATATTATCTCTAATGACCTATCAAAATTAGAATAATTAAATTAAATTTTACATGGTAATTCACTGTAAGTATAAAGTTTTGTGTTAGATATATTATTTTGTCCATGAATAAAAATATTAGAACAGTAGTTCTATTATGTTCTCACTTTCATTAATTTTTTTCTCATCTTTTTTTTCTTCATCCAAGTCATGAAATCTGAGATTCAGTAGCGACCCAACATATAAGGACTTTATTTTTCCTTTTGACCTTTAGAATGGGGATTCTTAACCCTGTTGTCACATTCAAATCAATTGGTAACTATAAACTAATATTTCTCATGAACATAGATGCAAACCCAACAATGTATAAAAAATAATATACATCATAACAAAGTGAGATTTATACCATGTATGCAAGGCTGGTTTAATATTTAAAAATCAATTAATGTAATCCATAATATCAACAGACTAAAATAGAAGAAAGTAACATCATCATATCAACATATAGACAAAATCCAACACCCATTCATGACCAGAAAACAAAACAAAACAAAACAAACTTAGCAAACTAAGAATTGAGAGAGAACTTCCTCAAATCAATCAAGAACATTTACAAAAAAAAAAAATATACAGCTAACATCATTCTTTATAATAAGTAACTAGAAACTTTCCAGCTAAGATTAAGAAAAAGGCAAGTAGACCTCTTCTAGGTTATTTTGTTGAAAAGATTATACCACTCTTTTTCAATATAGTACTGGCAGTCCTACTTAATACAATAAGACAAGAAAAGTTATAAAATGTATACAGATTGGAAAGGAATATAAAATGCCTTTGTTCACAGATGACATGATTGTCTCTGTAAAAAAATCCAAAAGATCAACAAAAAACTTTTAGAACTAATAATTGATTATAGTAAGTTTTCAGTATACAAAGTTAATATACAAAAGTCAATTGTTTTCTTACATACCAGAAATAAACAAGTGAAAAATGAAATTAAAGAACACTACCATTTACATTAGCACCTAAAAAATAAAATAGTTAGGTGTAAATCCAACAAAATATGTATAAAATTTATATGAGGAAAGCTATGTAATATCAATGAAAGATCAAAGAAAACTAAAGAAATGGGAGATAGTTCATGTTCATGTATAGAAAGACTCAGTAATGTCAGGATGTTAATTCTTTCTAATTTGATCTATAGAGCCAATCCAATCCAAATAAAAATTATAGCAAGTTATTTTGTAATTAACAACAGTTTCTATAATTAAATAGAAATTAAAAGACCCAGAATAGCAACACAATATTGAAGAGGGAAAACAAAATTGGAGCACTGATGCTACCTGACTTTAAGACTCACTATAAAGCTATAGTAACCAAGACAGTGTGGTATTAGAAAAAGACTAGACCAATAGATCAATGGAACATAATAGAGATCCCCAAAATAAACTCACATAAATATAGTCAACTGACCTATGACAAAGGAGCAAAGACAATACAATAGAGCAACGATAATCTTTTCAACAAACGGTGTTATAACAATTGTATGTCCACAAGCCAAAAAAAGGAAAAGAATCTAGACACAGACTTTACATCCTTCACCAAAATTAACTCAAAATGGATCACAGACTTAAATGTAAAATGCCAAACTATAAAAGTCTTAGAAGATAACATAAGAGAAAACCTAGATGACCTTGGGTATAGCAATGACTTTTTAAATACAACACCAAAGGCATAATTTATGAAAGAAATAATTGACAAGCTGAACTTTATTAAAATTTAAAACATCTATCTTTGTAGAAGACTTTGTCAAGATAATGAAAAGACAGGTCACAGACTGGGGGCAAATATTTCAAAAGATACACCTGATAAAGGACTGTTACTCCAAAAATATAAAAAAAAAACTCTTAAATCTTAACAATAAGAAAACAATGTGATTTAAAAATGAACAAAATAGCTGAACAGACTCTTCACCAAAGAAGATATATAAGTAGCAAATAACCATATGAAAAGATGCTCAACACCAGATGTCATTAGGGAATTGCAGATTAAAAGGAGATACCACTACAAATTTATTAGAATGGCCAAAATCCAAAACACAACATCAAACAATCCTGAGGATACAGAGCAACAGGAACCCTATTCATTGTTGGTGGAAATGCAGCTTTGGAAGACAATTTAGCTGTTTCTTGGAAAACTATTACCATGCAATCCAGCAATTGTGCTCCTTGATATTTACCCAAATGAACTGTAAACTTAAATTCTCACAAAAACTTACACATAAATGTTTATAATAGCTTTATTCATAATTGACAAAACTTGGAAGCAACTAAGATGTCTTTCAGTGGTGGATGGATAAATAAACCTCGGTATATCCAAACAATAAAATATTGTTCAGTGTTAAAAAGAAATGAGCTATCAAGCCATGAAAAGACACAGAAAAATCTTAAATGCATATTATTACAGGAAAGAAGCCAATTCAAGAAGACTATATATTGTATGAGTTCAACTATATGACATTCTAAAAAGGTAGAACTATGGAGACAGATATATTTTTGGTTGTTAGAGTTGGGTGGGGTGAATAAGCAGAAAACAGAGGATGCTTAGGATGGTGCAACTACTCTGTATAAACTGATAATGATGGATACATGTCACTATAGTTATCTAAATCCATAGAGTTTACAACACCAAGAGTGAACCCTAATGTAAACTATGGATTATGGATGATTATGATATGTCAATGTAGGTTCACTAATTGTAACAAATGTACTACTCTGAAGAGATGTTGATAATGGAGGAGGCTGTGAATGTGTGGAGGCAGGGGGTATATGGGAACTGAACTCTGTCTTCTGTTGAAGTATGCTGTGAAACTGAAATTGCTCTAAAAAAGAAAGCCTGTAAAAAATAAAATTACATGATAGCTTTTGAAATTCTCAATGCCTAGGGCACAACCCAGATCAACTAAATAAGGACATTTGGAGATGCATTCTAGACATTCATAAAATTTTAATACAACCTATATAATCCTAATGTACAATTAAGTTTGAGAACCACTGCCATAGAAGGTGATAATCTTACAGCAGTAGATTTTAGAACTGGATGCCAATTAGAATCATCGGCATTTAAAATATATAAATGACCAGGCCCCACTCTCAATTTTGATTCAATTTGTTTAGGGTGAGACCTGGGCACTAGAATTTTAAAAAGCTCTTCAGATGGTTTTAATATGCAGCCAGGGTTGAGAATCACTAATCTGTAGCAAGAGGGGCAAACTTATGAACATGTGTTCCAAACTCTCCAGCCCTGCACCCACTGCGGACATCACTAACCATGCTGAGACCTCTTCCCCAATGGCCCAGACATGGCCTTAGTGTCATTCTCCACTCAATGTATCAGGCAGACATCAAAACATCAATGATTGATCAGAATTGCCAATGGAATTCCCTTTGGCATCTCTGCTTTATAGGTTTACTCTGTCTCCTCCAATTTCTGTTTCTACCTCCATGACTTGGAAAGTCTGACATTTTCACAGGAGAGCTCTCCACGGCTATGACTCTATAACAGCTCTTCAGGCTTTAGAACAATGTTATACCTTCATACTGTGCCTACAGTCTTTATATCTCAAGGAATTTCTGCAAACATTAACTCATTTGTTTGAAAATGCCTGGTGCTATGAGTACTAATGAGCTAATGTTTTTGAAACACTCTGTTCCCAAGATGAAAGACAGTTACTCATGTAAAAGGCCTATTTAGAGGCCACTGAAAACTCTCACAGGAGTTGGGAGACTTTTGCTTTACTGTGAATATATTTAAAGTCAAGAGACAAGCCTCACCACCTCTCTGAAGAGGCACAGTGATATGGGAAGAGCAGCAATAAGAACAGCTTAGTAGAACTGAAGCCTTTGCCACTTCCTCATTTTATTATCTTAAGCATGTTTCTTAATGTCTATTAGCTTCTCTTGCCTCATATGTCTAGTGAGAATGTTAATGTCAGCCTCACATTATGTATGTGAGAATGCTGGCGCTGAGTAAACACTCAATGTTAGCTATTCTTAGGAGCCGCGGGCCACTTCAGTAAGAGGAAGTGTAGAGGATAGTGCTGATTAAGAATCTGGAAGGAATCTTTCTTTGATTAACATAAGAATTAGGAGAACTTACGTCTTTGAAAAATTTCCTATTATTGGTCTATAAAAAACAAAATCTATGCTAAGTCCAGATTTGTCCTAGAAGTCAGGTTGTGTCCTTTCAGACAGTTGACTGTATTCAGAGCAAAGCCTCTCAATAGACATATACTAAATGTGGATGGAAAAAAAAGCTTTCATTTTCTCAATGCATGAGAAGAAATCCATGCTACAAAATGCAGATATAACACATTTCATCAACTTAGATGCACATTTTTGTCACACTATAACATACCTGAAACTGGAGTGCATCTTACAATTTAAGGCATGTCATAGTTTGATTAACAGCATTTCTTTCCTTTCTTGATGGTTCATAGAAAAAATAGGGCATCTTGCAATTGGTGGCATCTTAGATTCAGTGAAATAAAGCAATAACTACCCCTCAAGGTTGTTTGAGGCTTAAATGGTGCAACATTGGAAAAGTAGATTACTCCTAAATTTAGTAGCTTAAAGCAATATTTCTTTTCCCTCATAGTTCCTGAGGTCCAGGAACAGGAGCAATTTAATTTAGGTTTTAGGTCAGAATTGCCCATGAAGCGGCAGTCAAAATATCAGCTGGGTCTACTGCCATCTGAGGCTTGACTGAAGGTGGAGTATCCACTTCCAAGACCATTCATGTGTCTGTTAGCAGGAGGCTTTAATCCCTGAAATGTAGCTCTCTTCATTGAGCTACTTACAACAAAGCATCTGGCTTCTCCTAGAGTCAGTAGTGACGGGGAGTAATAGAGAGAGCACAAGTGCCCAAGATAGATAGATGGAAGCTGCAGACTTTGATGCCTTGGAAGTTATATACTATCTCTTTTTCCATATTCTATTGGTCACAAAGGTCAACACTGGTACAAGACAGAAGAGCAGGGATCACTGGAAGACATCTTAGAGACTGATTATCAAAGCAGACAACACATTGAGTGATAAAAGAAAAATTTTAAAAAGTTTTTTTCCCCCTGTATAACACTTTTCTTTTTACTTCATATAAATTCTGTTGGAAGAGATTGAGTCTTCACTTAAGTTTAATACCACCATCAAATCCACAGTTTTGGTTTGTATAGCAGTATAGCTAAGATGGCAAATGAAATTGCATGTTTGATCACTTAGTGTGATTGCAGATAGATTTCCTTCTGGTTTGTGTGCAAAATAAAGACTCTTAGGATTTCACCAATCCCTCTTTTGAAAGAAATGCATCCAAACTCTAGAGGTTAGTCCTCCAAGAAAACTCAGCCACCTTAGTTTTCCTGACCGTTCTAAAGCAGTGGTTTGATACCAGATGAGAAGCCTAAAAACAACAAGAACATACAAGATCTCAGACTTAGGCTCTTTTGGTTGGGCACAAAGGGACTGGCTAAGCAAATCATCATCTGCCATCATCGGGGCTTATTTCAAAAGTATTTTTAGAAGTCTGATTATTCAAAGATGAATTTAAAGCAGACCTGGACATAGTACCACATACCCTGAGTGTGGCTCTCAGAGCTGTGGCCCTGCCCCAGCCTCATCAGCATTACCTGGGAGCTGATTTGAAATGCAAATTCTCAGTCCTCACTCCAGATAGACTGAATTAGCCCATGTGGGAGTGGAGCCCAGTGAGCCATCTGTGTTTTAATGATGCTTACTCAAATTTGAGAACCACTGCCCACCATACCCCTCCCCCCAAAAAAACCCACTAAATTATAGTGTTTGAGAATGCACTTGCATGATGAAACTATGAAAGAAAGTAAGGGAATGATTACTATAAAGTCAGGATAATGATCACTTCTAAGGAAGAGAGAAGAGGGGGGTTGTATAGGAAAAGGTACATGGAAGGCTTCTATGATGATGGTGTTACTCATTTAAAGGAGAGTGAACACACTCATTATATATGTATCTAGCATGGATTTTAGGAAGGCAGACAATGAAAATATGACTGGAGATCTGACACACTCAAATTCCTGTCCCCAGCACAAAGTAGCTTTGTTGTTCTCTTCATAAAAGTAGAGTCTCAAGCAAATAAAACCCAGCATAGGTGTATTGTGACAAGATATGGGGTATTTTTCAACACCAACCACCAATTTTCCTACTTTCTGGACATCAACTGGGTGTCCAACAATGCAACTAAGTTCTAAAACTAGCTACCTGGAGTTAGAGTCAGATTCCACAGATTTAAGGGTGCAGTCCCACAAGACCATCCCCCATTAGAATCTAGTTACAAATCCTCAGCCACTTGTGCTTCGGGTGTTTTCATGACCTCCCTCTCTTCATGTGCAATAATTTGCTAGAATGGTTCATAGAACTCAGGGACAAATTTTATTTGTTTTCCAGTTTATTATTAGGATGTAACTCAGGAACAGCTAGATAGGAACGATGCATAAGGTAAAGTGCAGGAAGCAGGCACAGAGCTCTCATGCCCTGTCTGGGTGCACCACCCACTTTGATGTGTTCATCAACATGGAAGAGCTCATCAAACTTTGTTGTTCAAGTTTTTATAAGGCATAATTTCCACCTCCTTCCCACTTCCTGGAACACAGTGGATGAGACTAAAAGTTCCAACCATCTAATCACTTGGTCTTTTTGGCAATCAGCCCCATCTTGAGGCTACCTGGAAGCCTCACCCTAAGCTACCTCATTAGCATAAACTCAGGTATAATAGAACTGGCTTATTATGAATAACTAAAGACACTGTTATCACTCAGAAAATTCCAAGGGTTGTAGGAGCTCTGTGCCTGGAATAGGGGACAAAGATGAAATATATTTTTTACTATACAACACAGAGAAAAAGGTCTGAGAGAGACAATATGTCAGAAAGAATTTTCTCTGATAAATGTGACAAAAACTCAACTCTGGTGATGCCAATGAGTTCAGGGGACTCTAGGCTTCAAACAATGTTGCCTACATATTTTTGTTCTCTTTCCCTCTTTCTCTCCTATCTCCTGTCTTTGCATTCCCTGACATGTTGTTCATATTTTTTTTAATTGCATATAAACTTCCTCCATGTGTCAGCATGTGGGCAGAGTTCATAGTGTCAAATAATTCCTCCTTAAATGATTTATCCTCTCAGCTTAGTAACCTCAGAAGAACAAGAGCTTGTCTCTCAGTGTCCGTAAGTAAAATTCCAGAGAAGGGCTTTAATTGCTTTGTGTGGGTTAAAGACCAACTTGAAGTGGCCCTGGAGTTAAGATATTTTGACTGTCTGATCATGGACAATGTGTTCATACCAGCGGGTGGCTAGGGGTATCTGGGATGGGCCAAACACACCAAGATCACATAAATGCTAGAGGGTAGTTCTCCAAGAAAATAAACAAGAAAAGATTCTAGGTGGCTGAAACAATAATAAACGGCTACTACGAGTATACTTTATGGGAACCTCATATGAGGGTGCTTTGTGCCAGGAATAGAGGACCATATAAAGTAGAGAGCAAAGTATAAACAAAAAAAATTGATTTTAGACTATAATGAAGAATAAAAAGCGATTGAGCAAAAGGAGCTGCAGCATAGAAGACACAGATCTAAGTAACATCGTAAACTGTGTTCCCCAGAGACAAAGAGGAAGTCATTTTTTTTTATAAAGAAAGTTCCATTATAAGTTCTCAATTTTATGTGAATGAGGTTTCCAATTTGTGCAGTTCTGATTGGACAGGGCAGGTCTCAGTCTGTTGGTAGAAAGATGAAACTAAGACTTCTCTGCAGTTGTTGATTCTGACAGTGTGAACAAGTGGGGCACATAGGGGCACAGTCTGAGGTTCTTCTCAGTGCACAGAGTACGTGAGGAACCCCTGTCAGCAAATGACCACTATATTCTTATTATTCATAAAGTTTAGGCCTTCGGTCAACAATGGGGAGGCCCCTCAGTGAATGAATTCTTTCTTGGGTTTCACATCAAATGAATCTTTTTTTTAAGATCCACAAGAGTGAGGAAGCTCCAAAGACCAGATGTTGTTTGAATTCAGTTGTTTAAAAAAGACATATGTGTTCAGTAATGGGATAAAGAAAACTAGAGTGAATGTTTAGGGGTCTACCTTGACCATTCACCTTGACTCATTTCCATCTCCCATCTAGCCTCTAAGTAATTTTTTGGCTTTCCTAGCTCATTGTTGCCTCAGTGGTACAGGATGTAGGGGCTCGGTCCTTTCTGCCGACACAGTAAAGAATTACAGATTAGAAGATTAAAAAAAGTAAGATTTATTGAATTATGTTTTAAGATAGAAATGAGCTATACTAGAGAGGGCTATAGCCTTGTAAAGGTGGGGAGGTCTGTCTTATATCTCTACTCTGATTGTGTTAGCTGATTGGTGTGTGAGGTCATTTTGATTGACAGTTGACTGTTATATAACCTAT
The DNA here is from genome assembly GCA_004027375.1 of Macroglossus sobrinus. NCBI lineage: Eukaryota > Metazoa > Chordata > Mammalia > Chiroptera > Pteropodidae > Macroglossus > Macroglossus sobrinus. The sequence goes on along the minus strand of PVKZ01005494.1, from coordinate 22,432 downwards.
TGTCAACTGTGCATGCACCTTCCCAGAATTCAGTCTGTTATAATTAAATTTGTAAACTTCTGGGTATATGTATGACATTAGAGGGATGGAATAATGAGGCTGAAGTGAAAAGGTCAGAGTACTTCTTACTGTGCAAGCATTTGTGACTAGTCTATATTGGTTGCTATGCTATTTCCTTGTACTCCAGGATGTAGGGGTATTGTTATTTTAAAAATGTGTTTTTTTTTTTCTGGGAGGTCCTAGGGGTGGCCTTTGGATTGGGCTTTCAGTGTCATCATTCCTATGGTTACAGAGCTGGTCCTTTGCTCCTGTCACTCATGGCTACCTAACTGCCTAACAGTAGTTCCAGAAAAAAAGATACAGAAGAGTGTTGCAAAATGGGCACTGGACTATTAGTCCAGTTCTAGTGCTGTACTAGGACTGGAGGGCCCTCAGCCCCAGCTTTGCCCTGACTTGATCAAGTTCACTTCTTTCTCAATTAACATGGCATTATACCAGACAATATTTAAGTAGGGTATAGTAAAAACATGGGCAGGGCTGGGGGTGGAGAGAAATGAAAAGACAGAACACTTCCGAGGAGGCTGGACTTATTTATCATCACAAAGATATATTATAGATCTGTAACTTCATTGAAAAATAAAAATGACAGAATGAAAATATGCTTGGTATTATTTTATCTTGACCCTATAAGAGGAGTTAACCTTTTCTTGTATCTTTTAACTTCTTTAGTGAGAGAAGTGCAAGCTACTTTTTCTTATGGGCCAGGACAAAAAATAGCTTTGGGTAGAGAGGGTTGAAGTCCCTTAAGAGGACACATATCGTTTAAACCAAAGAAGACATATAAGTAAAGAGTAAATGATCTAGATTATCTATGCAAAGGTGACAAAGAGATATCCCTTATGTTTTGGGAATTGAAGATGGGGGGTTAGGAGGATGGGTGGAAATAATGCTGCTGCCCTGTCCTTTGATGATCACTTGTGGGAAAGAACAGGATGGAGGAAGTTCTCTAAACAGTGATATCTATTCTGATTTAGAGCTTCAGGGAGCAGCTCTGGGTGCACAGAAACTAAAAGATCTGGCTTAAAAGGGCAGCCAAGTGGGGAGCCCTGGCAGAGCTGAGTGCAGAGGGAGGGCACAGCCTTTGGTGAGGAGCCCCCGTGGCCCTTGCATGGATTGGCAGGCATCTTGAGGACTCCTCACAGTGTACAGGAAGCGTTTTAAGGTGGACCAACTGTTCTTCAATACTGACACTGAGTGGTGGAGAGAAGTAAAGACAGCACTGGAACAATAGCCTCCTGTTGGGCTGAGGAAGCCTGGCCAGCCAACAAAATTTGAACAACTTGAGAGGGTGCACCTCAGAGGAAGACTGACCTTTGTTGTTACTAGGCTAGGCTGGGACTATGTTGATGTATGGATATTGAAGGGGAGCAGAGTTTGTCACCCCAAAATGTGTCTTTTGGGGGATATTGATTATTTTAAGCTAGTTATTTTTAAGAAACAAAAGACTCAGGAAGAACATTTGATCTCTCCCATCTAAAAAGATGTAGATAGAGGACTCGTTTCAGGAAGAGAACTATTATAGATAACTAGAGTTTAATCTGAACTAGATGTAATAGACAAGGATGAATCATCAAGGTCCATTTTATCAGTGTCCCACTGTTAATGATGGCACAGCAAACATTTGTTTACTAAATGTTTGTTTTCCCATTTCCATGTGAATTTCCTTTCTCCCCTTTGAAATCCAAACTTTTACACACACATAAACACACACACACACTGCCCATTTTCTCCTTAGCTCAAGATAGCATATAAGCCTCAACTACCCAATTGTCCTCAAGTCTCACATTCTTATGGAACTCTTGTATGTACATATGTAATTAAATTTGTTTATTTTTTTCTCGTGTTCATAACTCTCATGTCAATGTGTTTATTAGACCAACCAGAAGAACTAAGAGAAAAAAGAGGGGGAAGTTTTCCCTTCCCTACTGTACTTTGAGTAGTTCATAATCTCTAAAATAAAGATTATAAATAGACCTAACTTATGTTTTTCTTCAGATGCATTAAAGAATTACAGGTCAGCAAGATTTAGAAAAGTAAGATTTTTTGAAAGTACATTTAAGAAGGAAATGGCTCATGACAAGGAAGGCTGCAGCTTTGTGGAATTTGGGAGGTGAAAAAAAAAATAGAGTATGCTCCAACGCAGGGGTGTGTGTTACCAGTGAAGAGCTGTAACCATGCAGAAACGGGAAGATCTGTTAATATTTGGGCCATCATGGGAAGATATAAGAGCAGTACTAGATTATCGGCACATACATGAAGTCACTTTGACTGACAGTTGGCTTTTTGAAACTGTAAAAACTTCTGTTTTGTAAATTATAGCTTTTGCTGTACAGAGCTAAGTTTTCCACCACCTTGCAACAAAGCTATGATGATTGATACCATTTTCTATAGCAATTCTATATAATAAGATTTACAAAGACAATACTTCAGTGAACTCTATTTCCTATTCTAATTAGTAATTTATGATAAACCCTTTGCAAAACACCATGTAGGGTGTGGACCTACAGAATAAAATGACTCATTTTTGTGGAGAAATAATTACCATAACGAGTTTTTGTAATGCAAATATAAAGCACAGGGTCTCTACAATTTTACTGAGGATAAAAAGTAACAAATTCAAATCAAGGCTTCCAATTACTAATTAAATTGAGTGGTTTCTTTGTTCTGGTTTGTTTTTGTTGTTGTTGTTGTTGTTTGTTTTTAGTAGAATTATTTCCCTCCTCATTATGGTAATTTTAGAAAACGATTTCTTTTTGTTAAAGAACAAAATTCAACTGAGTAAACTTTTAAGATCTTATTGGCTTTATTCAGGGATTTGTGAATCTGGCTGAATCCAATCTAGCAGAGAGAAAGGAGCTCCAAATAGTTACACAACTCAAAAGTATTTTATAGACCAAAATTAGCAAGAACAAGGATGTGATATGGGGTGAAAGCTGATTGGTTATTGCAAGGTTACTTTCCTTATATGTAACCAATGGAAATCTTGAAGGTGAGTCAGGTAATTTGTGCCAAGGAGGCAAGGACTGATTTGTTGACTTAAGCCTTCCTTCTCTGGGAGAGTTGAGCATAGAAACTTAGTTAAAAGATAAAAGTTTTGGTTTGCTGAGGTGCTGCTTAGCATGAGCAACTCCAGCTTGGGCCCAATCTGGTTACTTTAACCCTTTCCTAAATCTGATTTGGACTGCCTAGTATGTGTGCATTATTGTGTGTTCTTTTGGATTTATTTGTGAACAGCTGTATGTAGATGTGGAGCTTGTAGTAGGGACCATGAGAGAAACCTGCAGACTGATCTCTTCATCTCATGCTACAAAAAAAAAAAAAAGACTTATATTAGAGAGGCAACTGTCCATCTAAGGAAAGGTTAAGGGTATATTGAGAGGGAGCCTAGAGCACAGACTTCACCTAGATCACAATGCCCAGTTTAAAGCCCAGCTTCAATTCTTACCAGTTGTAAGGCTTCACGCAAGTAATTTAACCTCTTTGTGCCTCCATTTCCTCTTCTGACAAATGGAGGTAATAGTAGGACCTACTTCATTAGGTTTTTGTGAGGATTAAATGAGCTAATATTGGTAAAAAACTTAAAACAGTGGCTGTAAAATAGTAAGCACCACATAACTGTTAAAATATATTTTTTAACCCAGGGTTATATCATCAGTAATTTACTATAAGATGTATTGGTATAGACTATAGGAGTGTAAATTAACTTTAATCTACATCTTAATGGTGAGAAATCAACAATGAAATACTGTATCTGAGAGACTATCCCCTAAGCAGAGCTTTTAATATTGCTAGGTAAATCTGTACCAGAAGATAAGCTATTTGATTTATTGCTAAAAAGAAAAAAAATAGCAAATAATGTTAACAACAAAAAGCAATTTATTAAATAATATGCTTCCTACAAGATGGGACCTGAAAGATGAGATGGCACCCACCAGCCAAGGCAGGTGGAGATAAAGTTCCAGGCAGTTGAAACAGCAAGGACAGGGCCTAGGGGCAGAACATACTCTACAACTGACAGACAGTTTGGATGGTTGGTAGTGGGAAGCAAGAAGATAACAAGCAACAGATGATTCTCCGGGCAGCTTTCACTTATTTGATATCTCTGAGGCATTGAACCTGCTGAACCTTGAAATTGCCTCCCCTTGATTTTCATGTTGCTTCTACCCTTGGTTTTCTTTCATCTTATACTAGGTTGAATAGTGTCCTCCCTCCCCACATTTATAACCACCTAGAATTCAGAATATGACTTAATTTGAAAATAGGGTCTTTGCAGGAGTGATTAGTTGATTATAGTAGTTAGACGGACTAGGGTAGGCCCTAAATCCAACAATTAATATTCTTATAAGAAGCCCATGTGAAAACAGGCAAAGACCATGTGAGGGCAGAAGCAGAGATTGGATGATACAGCTCAAGCTGAGGAATGCCAAGGATTGCTGGCAACCCCTGAAGCTGGAAGATAGGCATGGAACAGATTGTCTCTCAGAATCTTCAAGGAACCAAACGTGCTGGCACCTTGATTTCAGACCTTCAGTCTCCTAAACCGTGAGACAATTTCTGTTGTTTTAAGTTTGTAGTCTTTTTCCTAGTTTCCTCTCCTGAGCATACCCTTAGTGTGATCCAAGCTTTCCATTCTTTGTTAATACTCTCTCCTTATACCCTCTCCGTGGCATCTTTTGGAAAATAGCCTTATTCTCCACCCAAGGCAAATTGGAGAGAAGTGTGGGAGTTAGCTAGGACATTTTTCTCCTTTTCAGCTTCCACATTTGATTAGGCACTAAGTCTCATGGATACTGCACTCTTCTATAAAATTATTATTTTTTAGAACAATGAAAAAATAATATGTGTATATGATTTTAAAAGCTATAGCATGTATAGATAGATATAAAGACCAATGGAACAGATGATACATTTCAAAATAGACCCAAATATACATAAAAATTTAGTAAATTATAAACATGGTCACTAGAGAAATTACTAACTTGAAAAATGATGTAGAGACAACTGAATAGCCATTCCCAAAAATATAAAATTAGATTTCTATCTTATACCATAGACCACAGAGAATTCCAAATGGATCAGTAATATAAATGTAAAGAAAGCAAGGCATAAAACTACTAGAACAAAATATAACTGATTTTGGAAAGAACTTCTCAAAGCTATAAAATAAGATCCTATGTGATAAATTTGGCTTCATAAAAATAAAGATGTTTCTCTTTGGCAAGATATTAAACATCATAAGCAAAGTCAAAAGGCAAATGACAAATAAATGGAAAATATTTGCAACTTATGTTTCAGACAAAAGACTAACTTCCTTAATATACTGAGTGCCTAAAAATCAAAAAGAATAAAATACAAAACCTGATAGTAAAATGGATAAAATCACAAATAGATGATTCACAGAAAGAGATATAAAGATGATTCTTAAATATATAAAAAGATGTTGAAATGCACTCAGATAAGATAAATGCAAATTAAAACTATACAGAATGTCATTTCTCACCTATTGCACTGGCAATAATTCAAAAGCTTGGTAACACACTCTGTTAGCAAGGCTTTGGGAAAACAAGTATGGTCATGCAATGCTAGTGAGAATGCAAATGATACAGCCCCTGGTAAAGAGAACTAGGTGATATCTAATAATAATAATTATGTATTTACTCAGGAAAACTACTTCTAGAAAACTGCCTTGAAAGTAAATCACCACAAATATGAAGGAATGCATGTACAATGTTGTTTATTATAATGTTACTTGTAATCATAACATAATGGAAACAATTCAAATAGCCAATAATAAATCAAGCTGTAGAGTAGCTCCTTGATGGAGTACCATGCACTCATAACAAAAAAAAATATGAAAGATTGCATAAACCAATATGGAGTAATTTTTCAGAATATATTATTAAGTGAAAAAATGATGTGCATATGGTAGATTATCATGTAAGAAATAAGAGAATATAAGAATATGTACATATATTTGCTTGTTTTTGCAAAAAAAAAATAAGGAACTCAGAGAAGATAAAACAGAGACCAATGAAAATATCTGCTTATAGAGACTGTAGGAACACAATAGAGGAAAAGAATGAGAATGGTATTTCTTTGAATATAACTTTTTATATTGTTCTGACTTTTGAACCAAAAAAAGGTGATCTATTAAAAAGAAGTAATAAAAAGATTTTAAAACCATACTTTACATCGAATATAAGCAATTGAATACAAGCAATTGAATCTCTGTATCAAATTATTATCAAGATTTCTTTGCAGTCTCTTTTGACCTTAGACTACATCTCACTAAGAATGTACAAAGAACCATGTTCAAAGTTACTTGAATTACTCTACTCCGTACTAAACACAGTACCCTGGCAAGCTTTTGTTTCTTTCTTTATTCTCCATTCTCGCATCCTGTTTTTGAAGCTGGGGTCACTCGTCTCTTGTAGTTCCAGATGAAGAAGACCCTGCACATACCTGTGGTGATGGTGCTGATCAGACCCTCCATCCTTCTCTATCGAGAAGAGGAGCGGGGTTGGCGAGCCCAGGGGCCCAGGAGAAGCTGTTGGTCACGAACCAACATAATTAACACAGAGTCCATGCAAGAGGAGAAAGAGAGCTATGAAGTTATCTCTCACAAATAATGAAGTAAAATGCTTGACTGGAAATGACAGACACAACTAATTAATCATATGATTAATCTCGACTCATCCCTAAGGAGAATCAGAGATTGGGAAGTATCTGATGAGTATCATTAACAGCTATCGCCTCGTTCATATGTTTTATACCACAGTAAACATTGGTAGATGTGAGAGGTAATATAGTGTAGGTTAAGAGCACAGATTCTGCAGCCAGATTACCAGCTAATCTTGAGCAAATTACTTAATTGCTTTGTGCCTCAGTTTCATTTAGTGTAAAAATTGGATCTAAAATAGTAACTGGAGAAAGATTAGGTGATTTGATATTTTTAAAACACTTATAACAGTGGCTGGCATATTACTATTATCAACAGCTGTTATTATATAGTATAGAATTCAATATAATGTACTAAAGAAATTTCTCAATGCCCCCTTCCAAATCAAACAGTACAAAGATGTACAGTGAAAAGTTTTTTCTTTCACATCTAAACCTCGTAACCCAGTTTTCTCCCCCAGATAATTGCTACCAGTTGTGGCATTAATGAATTTATTGCCTTTTGGCCTTTTCATTTCTCTGCTTACAATAAACATTTCCTTTGTCAGCTAATACAATGTTAAACCTTTCCAGTAGAGGATGATGGAGGGACTCTGGAGGAAAAATGGGCTTCTCTTCCTGCTTCTCTTTGGCTTTCTGTTCTTGCACCTGTAGTGCTGGATCAGTGGTGGGAGAGCCAATGATGAAGTTCACTCCAGCAAGTTTTGTGGGTGCCCCCACTGGCTTCCCCAGGCCTGCTTAGTGCCGCTCCTTTAAGCAGCTTCCTGCCAGCTTTCCAATGACTCCCATTGGTAGCTCAGCCAGCTTCCCATCAAGTTCAACAGCACTCTCCATGCCCAGTGAATTTCATCAGTACGCTGCAGCAAGTGATTTCTTTCTACTAGCCTCGGACTCTCAGTTCCCCTGTGAAGAAATTTCCAGCTTGTCATCCTTAGCCCGTGACTCCCAGCCTATCAAGTGTGGACCAGTTGTAATCTGAGGCAACCCAGCAAAATAATATACCATCCAGGATCTGCCCCCTCTCTAAGGAGGTCTGGGTCCAGCCTTGAGGAGCTCTGCCTTACAAGTTCATTCTTCCTTGGATATTCTTTCTCAGTCCTAGGGTATTCATCAGAGTCCTCTTATTCCCATTCAGCAAATAATTATTCTTCAGATTAAACCTTCACTATGCAAATTTTTGTATAATTTCTGTCTCCTGAATGGACCCTGACAGAAAGAACAGCTTCTTGTCATAATCTTCCAGAGATATTTTATACCTGTGAAGTGTGTATACCTCTTTTGTTACATAAGTAGTGATATTAAGTGCAATGTTTTTTGAACTCAACTATCAATGTATATCTGCACACATAGATTTACCTCATTTTAAACAGTTGCACAGTATTCCATAAATAGATATGCCATACTTTATTTAACCAGCTTTTCATTAATGGAGAGTTAGATTACTTCCAGTCTTTTCTCTCCACAAATACTACAGTAGTGTTCTAATTTGGTCAGTCCACATGCTCATGTGTAAGCATATCTTATCTAAAAATTCACTTCCAGGAAAAGAGTCTACCTTCTTAAATTCTCTCCACACTATCTCCATGCCCAGTGCTGCCACCATGATATAGGCATTCTTTGCTTTTTAAAAATTATTTTTAAAAATTATTTTTATTAATTAAAATTAAGAAAGCATTTCACATACATTTAAATTATTTAAAGAACATGTAAAATCAGTGAAAAATATATCTTAAAGAAGATTATCATCAGATGCTTTAAGACAGCCATGACTATGCATATATATACAGAAACTTTCTCTGTATGTTCTCAGAATACAAATTTCTTCTTGAAAATCCATAATACATTTTTAAAAAGTTAATAACATTTTCCTCATACCTGTGCCAAATTGGCCACTAAAGTAATAACAAAAATAAATGAAAATATTTTGCTACGTTATGAATTACTCTGAGATATAACTTGATTCAGCATTTCATTCTTGCAGCAGTTAACTGTCTATATCAAGTGCTATCCTCTGACATTTCCACTTCTTTTATTATATCTGTTTTCTTGATCATCAAAAATCTTTCACTTTTCCTTCCCCTATTATCTATCCAATTAAGTTCTAAGTCCAATTTTTTTCTTCCCCCTGTTTTTAAAAGTGAATTATATTAGATAAAACTTTTATACAGTGAAATTCACACTTTGAAAGTATAGCTTTGACAAATGTATACAGCTGTGTAAACACCACCTCAATAAAAATACTTTCATCACCTCAAAAAATTCTATATGTCCCTTTGTAGTCAACTCCTCTCTCTAACCAGGCCCTGGTAACCACTAATTTGATTTCTATATCAATAGCTTTGTCTTTTTCAGAATGTCATATCAATGGAGTCATATATAGTATGCAGTTTGCTTGTTTTGGTTAACATGAGATTTTTGAGATTAATCCATGTTATAGTATCAATACTTTGTTCCTTTTTTATTGCATTTATAAATGTACAATTTATTTATGCATTTACCAGTTCATGCTTTCAATTTTTGGTAATTATGAATAAAGCTGTTCTAAACATTTCTGTAAAGGTCTTTGTAAGGACTCATGTTTTTATTTTTCTCAAGTTAATAACTAAGAATGGAAAATTAGATTGGATAGTACTATATTTAACTTTGTAAAAGGCCACCAAACTGTTTTCTGAAGTGGCTATCCCATTTTGTATTCCCAACAGCAATGAATGAGAATTTATGTTGCTCTGCATCCTCACCAGCATTTGGCCTTCTTTACTTCTGATGAAATTACTCTGATGTCTGTGATCTCTTAGTTTCAAATTCTGATTCATCCTTCAAACTGAAACCAAATGAGCCTTAAAAAGCCTTCCATTGTTAATTGCCTCTGACTTCCTCAGGATAAACTCTTCAGCCTGACTCACATATGACCTTTTATGTAAGCTCTGAGCATCTTCCTTACCCACTCATCCAATCACATCTCTGTATCCCACTCGGGCAGCCAGACACAGCCAGTATCTATTGTCTCCAAGCTACAGCCACTCTTTCCTCACTCAATGCTTCTGTCCAGCTTAATGTAGTTGTTTGGGTGGGGAATTTATTTTTTACTTTGAATTACTAAGATGAAAGTACCCTCTTAATTTTGGGTACTATTAGCCTGCATGTGACTGAATGTCTACCAAGGTAATTGTTTTTCAAGTATTTTTTATGAAAAATTTCAAAAATTCAGAAAAAGTAGAAAAACTAGTGCAATGAACATTCAGATTCAATTAAACAATGGTTAACATATTGTCACATTTGCTTCATTTATTAGTCTACATTCATTCGTCTTCTCCTGCTTTGTCACTCCCTCTTCTTCCTTCTCTTTCTTTTGCCAAACCATTTCAGATTTCATATTTTTGCTAAAACATTTGCTAAATCCACTTCAGGTGTATGTAGCTCTTGAAAATTAGAGTAAGCTCCTTCATAACTATATCATTACTGCACCTAAAATAAATTTTAAACAGCTTTCTAATGTCTAATACTATCTATACTTTTATTTTTCCAATTGTTCTCAAAATGTATTTCACATATTGTTTTTCAAATCAAGATCCAATCAAGCTTTATATATTGCATTTATCTACCAGTGAACATTCAATTTTGTTTGAGTCTCAGTTTTTCCAGCTACCTGCTTCTGTTTACCCAGATGACTTAGTTCTGTCCCCACCATTTCAAGGAATCTCCCATGAACACCCCAGCTCCATTCAAATTCTCTATGCCTTGCTGTGCTTTCAAGACACCTATGCTTAAGTCTATTGGTGTTTAATATTTTGTATCACAAACTTTTAGTTGACCTTTTCTATTTTTTTTTACAACTAGATGCTAAGCAGAGTGTCTTGAGGGCAAAGAATTAGTGTCCTTTGCCTCCATGTTCGGTAATTTCTAAAAAATAAGTGATAGAATACAGTTCCTTGGTCTTTCCCTGTGAAGAGCTGAATTAAATAAATGGACTCTGGAGGATTTGGAGTTAGTAGGTGAAAGAAGTAAAAGGCGAATAAGACAAGGAACTAAGAAGCCATTCTAAATACAGAGTATTGTTTAGGGAGCTTTGGATATGAATTATATACGCTTTCCCCTATCTCAAGAGGCAAAACTCTAGATGTTTACTATTAGTTGTAGATGAACCTAGAGTCCAGCAACACTATAGACATTTTGGGCCAGATAATTCTAGAGAAAGAATTAAAAACATAAAAAAAATCCAGTATACTGCATCCCAATGGCCCATTTCTGTTTACACAGCTGTTCTCCTGATTCTTTTCCAATGTGTTTTTTAAGAAACTATCCACTACCAGTGGGTGCCTAGATTGAACTATGACCAGCACTTTATCCCCATGGCCAGTGGAAGAAATCACAATTCATTCACTGAACTCTCTGGATGAAATTTCTCTCTGAATATTAGCTCTTGCTGCAGTTGAATTTTTATCTCTGTGGCAAAGTTTTTGATAAACACCTTTTAGAAACTTCCTTCTTCTCCACTTCCCATCACCTGTGGGGTTAATTCCAGATCATATATTAACTCGGATTTCAAAGTAACTCACAGACTGCTCATGAAGACTATTTTAGGTGGAGTGCTTCCTCCTGAGTCAACTTGTCCTCTGGTAGCAGGCATCCTGCGGATTTCCTCAGCTCCACTGTTGAGAATGGGGAGCTGAGGCCAGGAGCAGCCATAAACACAGAAGCCCATTGACTCTTTCCGGTTCCTGGAGGATCAGCAAGAAAATCCTGATTTAGTAAGAATTCCTTGGCAGGAAAATTGGGAATTTACTGGACACAGATGGCTTCAGAAATGGTTTTTTTTTTTTTTTTATGAGCACACAGTTTTTTAGGAGGCATGTTAAAAAAGAGATTTTTTAGAAATGAAATAAGGTAAATTTTTTAGTTGTCCAAGGAGACTTTATTAGATGTTCTTCTTAATGGGATAACTAAAGGCAAGGAAATTTCTCACTTAACCTTTGGACAATTTTGTCAAGTTTTACAGCCAGTTATTTCTTCTTCATTCACTTCTGTCACCCTTACTAAAGAGTCTTCCAAATGGCAATTGATCCTAAATCTCCCCCACCCAAGTCTTCATAACCACCTGTGACATGAAAGCATCAGTAGAGACATATGTGAAAGCTTCTAGCACAGTGCCTAAAACAAAGATGTCAATTTATCATAATCATTTTGAGGGAGGCCCTGATTGGGAGTAACAGCTAACCTCTCTGACACTGAAAATTCCTGAAAGCTGCAACTTAATACATTAATCATTAATATAAGGTGGGAAATGCTGAATAATTTCACACCCCATGAACTTTAACAAAAGGTATTCTTAGTCACTCCTTCCCGAAGTACAAAATATTGGCAATAAAAACTTGCATGAAATCTCAACTATCTCCTCTTAGAACCTTGCAAATACATCTGGTAAAACACACTGCTTCTGGGTTTCTTAGTAGCCAATTACCCTCTTCAGAGATTATTCTATTTTCCTCCTTTCTCCTCATTTAATGCCTTTTAGAACTTCTATGACATGAAGTTTTAAGGTGAGAAAAACTGGACGCCAAATCAATCATTTTTAGTTTTTTAAATAGCTCTGCTTAAAGGTTGAAGGGAGGGGAGTGGTTGAGTATTGGCTGAAGAGATTGTAAATTTCACTGCTGGATGATAATGCTGTCATCTCCCAACCTCACTTTACTCCACCTCAAGGTTTCTTCCTTTTATTCTTTGAATATTTCAGCACTTGGCTCTCTAAATGTAGTCATTCTCTCCAAAACTACCATTGTCATAATTGTTGGTTTTAATATTCATTCTAAGTAATCATCTCAATACCTGGCCCAGTCATTCCCTTTCTTCCAATACTCTTGTTTTGCATCCTACATCAGCCAATCACACCCATTGTCACATCTTGTATTGGTCACCTAGGGCTGCCATAATGAAATACCACAGAGTAGATGGCTTAAACAATGGAAATCTATTCTCTCACATTAAAGGAAGCTATAAGTCCAAGATCAAGATGTCAGCAGGTTTTGTTTCTCTTGAGATCTCTCTCCTTGGCTTTCAGATGGCTGCCTTTTTGTTGTTTTCTCTTACGGTCTTTTTTTTTTCTGTACAAAGGCATCCCTGATATTGCTCTGTGTGTTCCAATTTTCTCTTTTTATAAGGCACCAGTCAGATTGGATTAAAGCAAATGTTACCACTTTATTTAAATTTAATCATCTCTTTCAAAGCCTATCTTCAAATATAGTCACATTTTGGGGTTATGGGGTTAGGGCTTCAACATATGACTTTCGAGGACACAATTTAGCTCATAACACAACTTTAGACTTTGTCCTCACCTATTCCTAATACATCTTAATCTCAAATTTCTGGATTTTACTTTTCAATCACTGAATTCTATCTTTCCAGCTATTTCTCTCTCTGCTACTCAAAATCAAATAATTCTTCATCCACAATGGGACACCCAATCTACAAATTCAACCCCCTTTTTTATTATTCTTCACATTCTATTATGCCCTTCCTTGCCTCATTACTCAGATTAAGTTCCACAGTCTATCATTATAATCACTTTCTCACATATACGTTGGATTCTTTTGCCCCTCTCTTCATAGTATTTGCCTGGCAAAGTCCCAATATTCATTGATTCCAGCTTCCTTACTACTTGGCTCACACCTCTATAGGTGAACTTCACTAGGAAGAACACTCAACCATGCTGCCCAGTCACCCTATAGATTCACGACCTCTAGTAGGCCCTAAGGGGCTGCTGGTAATCCTTCCACATTTCTGTAGAACATTCGCCATCTGACTTTCTTAGACAACTGTTTCATGCCTTCTCTCTCTCCAGACTTTTAATACTTTCTCACATACTCTGCTAATAACCCTGCTTTCTGTTTCACTGAGAAAACAGAAGTAATCAGAAGTGCCCACTATATTCAATCCCATATGCTCTGTCTTTCCTTCTGTTACTAGGACTGAACTGCTTATGCCTCAATCTAAGGCCAGCTCCTCCATTTGTGCATGTGTACCTTCTCACCCCTCATTTACTAAAGGACACTGCGTCAGTGATTCTCCTCTTTATCTCTTGCATTGTCAATCTCCACCACCCTGCTCTACCCCCAACAAAAACATTCCCATCAATATACAAACATGCTATAATTTTTCCCATTAATTTTTTTTCCCTTGACTTCTACTTCCCCTCCAGTTACTATTCTATTTCTCCATTCTCCTTTACAGCAACTCTCCAAAAGTTACTTCTTTCTGTTTTCAATTTCTCTCTTTCTGTTTTCTTGTGAACCCATTCTATTTGGACTCTTTTTTCTATGTCACCACTAAAGCTTCTCTTATTAAGGTCATTGGTGACATTCACATTGCTAAATTCAATAGCCAGTTCTTACTTGCTCTGTAGGCAGCATTTGACTCAGTGGGTCACTTCCTCTTTAACTAGAAATTCAACTTCCAGGATAAGCTCCTGGTTTTTTTTCTACTTCACTGGCCATTTCTCAGTCTCTTTGGCTGACTTCCCCTAATTTTCCCCAAATTCAATTCATTAAATTGCTCAGATTTAGTCTTTAGGCTTCTTTTCTATCTATATTCATTCCCATAGCGCCTCCTAGCTTTAAATACCATTTATATGCTGACAACTCTCATATACTCCATTCCAGACCTCTTCCCTGAACTTCATAATTGTATACTCAACTGCCTAATTGGCATCTCCATTTGGATTTCTAATAGATTATCTCAAAACTTGGGTTGCCTGAAACTGACCACCTCATCTTCTCTTTCCCAGACCTGCTCAACCTGCTTGTTTTGCTCATTTCAACTAATGACAACTTTATTTTTCCAGTTGCTCATTCTCCAAACTAATAGTCATCTTTGACTCCTCTCTGCTCCTTACATTCACTCCAATTTGTTGCCAAATACTGTTGGTTTTATCTTCAAAATATATATAGAACCCAGCCTTTTCTCACAATCTCTGCTACTATTGTCATGGTTTAATCCACTATCATTCATGGTAAGGCTGGATTGTTGCAATGGCTTCAGAACTTGTCTCTTTCTTTCACTCATACCTTTTACAACCTATTCACAAAACAGAAGCCAGAGTGAGCCTTTTAACATATTACATCATTTTTCTACTAAAAATTAATCTCAGATATTGCTACTCTTCCTCTCCTCATTTGAATCTAGCTTTAGTGGTTTCCTCACTGTGACTAACTTACCTCAGGGCTTTGGCACACTGGCTGTTCTCTCTGCATATAAGGATTTCTTCCAAGTTCTCTGCATGGCTCACAACCTCCATTTCCTTCAAATCTTTGCTCCAATGTCACCTTCTCAGTAAGGTCTTCCTTGATACCCTCTTTGAAATAACATCCTTGTCTTTATTCTCTGGCACTCCTATTGTCCTTTTCTGATTTATTTTAACTACACTTTGCCTAATAAGCTATATATTTTACTTAACCATTTTTTTATTGTTAGTCTTCCTTATAGTAGAATGTAAGCTGAAAGAGAGCAAAGATTTTGTACTGTCTCGTTCACTGATCTCTTCTCAGCTCTTAGAATAGTACCTGGCATATAAGAGGTGTTCAGTAAATATTCAACACAAAATGCCATTGCTTTCCTCATAATCCCAAGATCTCTAATAAATATAATTTTATGCTGCTTTTTTACCTTTGATTCAAGGGAGGAACTAATAACTAGACTTTGTTGATGCATTTTACTCAAAAACACTACAGAAAAAAATTAAATTCATTAAGAGGTCCAAGAAACCTCTGGACTGATCACAGTGTAAGACTGCCAAATTTTAGGTTTGTTTTGTTTGAATCCAAAAGTGGTTTGATATATCTCAATTTTTAAAACATGTATAATACAATTTAAGATTATTTATATAAAATAAGTTTTTATTCTCTTGAATTAAAAGTATTTATGTTATAGAGTATTAACACTCTATGAAAGGCAATAACAAATTAAATACAAATACTTCTGGGATCAAGAGTTTAAGAGTTTATGATACAGAACTCTGAGTACTGAGATGAGTAAATGAGCAGACTTTACTTCTAATTGCTCTACTATTTTGAAAATTATATTCCTAAAACTGTTCTTTTTACTATTAACTATGGCTCCCATTTATGGTCTACTTTTTCTAAGTATCACCTGACACTGTCTTTTGCACACATCATCTTGTTTCAACATCACATTATTCTTTTGAGGGAAGTACCATTTTTTAATCCCATTTCACAGTTGAGACAGTTGAGACTTAAGAAAATTAAGTCAAACAGTGTTCTAAGGTTACTAGTAGAAAATGTTGGCAATGACGTCGGGCAAGGCTTGAATTCTTTACCACCACTATCTACATCATCTTTAACATATTAGTGCTAAGATTCCTTCCCATTATCCTCTCTCATATCATCATAATTAGAGGGAATCTGTGGCTCTTTAAATTTAGGGCAATAATTTGGAAGGGTGAATTCTTAAATCCTTATTCCAAACTTACTATACGCAAAGTTTTAATAAAATTACCTAACTTTTCTTACCACCTTTTTCTAAGTAGTAAAAATAATATGAGTTTATTTCTGTTATTAGTTTTCAGAGAGATAGAGAAAATAGATATGAATTCTTGGAAGGAAAGCTGTACTAGTGTTGCAACAATTAACTCACTAATTATAATGTCTTGTTTTTCTCAACTATCAGTCCCTTTTTTTGTTCTTTTTGTGTCTCCAATTTAACAATGCTTAATAAATGTGAAATAGTGAGCGCACAATAAAGAACACTGAGTAAAAGTCAGAGATATAAAGTCAGGATATTTGAGCAAATGTACCATGTACCATGCTCTAGTGTAAATTCTCTTGGTGATTTTCTCTTTAACCCTCTGTCCATTGTTGAATGAAATTTTCCAGACTCCATGCTAACCCCCATCTCAAAGTCCTTCTTAAAATGTGTTCAGGGTTAAATCTTCAGTGCTGTAATCCAAAGGAAAATGACTTATTTTAAAAGTAGTAAAAACACCGCATTCCTTTGGCACAGGATGAAGACCAGCTCAGCTCTTCGGCAGTAGATCATTGTCTATTGTTCTCCAAACAGTAAACCACTATTTCACATGGAGGGATTGTGCGCTGCAGTTCTCTCTGAGTCCTGGACTCCTCATGAATATGAAGTGAAGGCTCTGACCCAGAAAGTGGCAGGTAATTTCAAAAAAAAAAAAAAAAAAAAAAAGGACAGGTAGGAAGAAAAACAAGCTTTATGTAATTTTTGCTCTTGAAATCTCCTGCAGGTTCTGAGCAGGGTAAAATGGGGTCTCGGAAATGTAGAAGCTGCCTAAGTAGTCTGCTGATTCCTCTTGCACTTTGGAGCATAACTGTGAATATATTATTGTATTTCCCAAATGGGCAAATTTCCTATGCATCCAGCAATAAACTCACCAACTACGTGTGGTATTTTGAAGGAATCTGTTTCTCAGGTGTCATGGTAAGTGTGACTTTGGAAACTTCGGATCTCGGAAGGAGTAGTTTTACTAAGAATGCTTTGTTCCTAGTAAAAATAATGAATAATAGAAAAACCATTCTACTAATCCTGGTTTGGGATTTGGAAGACGGGTGTGGGTAGAGAGGCAGGTAGTGCCTTAGGACTTAGAGAGTAGCTTTGTTTTCTGTAAACTTTCATTTACATTGCTTTAGCAAGCAATGCAAGAAATTAGTCCTAATGAAAGTTTGTGGGACTCTGGCCTTTAAAAATATTATCTTCTCATGAACTCTGTGTGTCTATTTAAGTTATTTAATCTCCAGTGGCATTGTTCTTTTCCAGAACAGATTTTCTACCTGCACTCACAATTTCTCTAGCTTGGTATTAAGACAGCATGGAAAAAGCAGAGACTTGGAGATTCAGACATATTTTCATTCAAATGTAAGCTCTGTCATTTGTGCCATGAGACTTTGAACAAGTTACTTGATTTCTTCAAGCCTCAGTGTCCTCATTTTTAAAATGGAAATAATGGCATTAACTTTTCAGGGTAATTATAGTGATTAAATAAAATCTCATGTATGAAGTACCCAGGATAGAGACTGACTTTTAGTAGGCTATTGTGATTATAAACACTTGTTGAAGGGTGGGCCATATCATCATTCAATAGTCCAACATTCTACCCCTAGTAATGGAGGGTATTTTTGAAAATTAAATCAAATTATGCATGGTAAGAATCTATAAATGTTTTCCTGGTGACTTTTGCTCTTTAAAAATAAGTAAATCATGTTGGCAACTCAGAGGAAAATGCACTTTTTCTGATCATATCATTGCTAAAAGCAACATATTGTACACTGTAAACTTACTATGCCACCGATAACTAAAAGATAATTTTTTATAATCTACCTCTATGTCTCTGTGGGTATTTAGTTATTATAATATTTGAATAGCTATCTTGGAAAAACAGTTTTCATGTTATTATTTTGCATATTGAACTAGTAAACTTCAAAATAATAATACCCAGTGCTACTGAAGCTGCTCTGTGATAGGTACATAATGAATGGTGTTGGTGCTATAAATAAATGCCAAACTTTTAAAGAAGATTTTGAAATGATATATTGAGATCCATGGGAATGCTTGTATCTTTTGACTCAGTAATCCTAAATCTGAGAATTCATTCTGAGGAAATAATCCAAAATAATTAAAGAAATATATACACAGATTTTTGTGGCATTATTTATAATATCAATAAATAAAAGCATCCTAGCATAGAAACAGTCAAATGGTATATTCACTTTATACAGTGATGAAAATTGTAATTATGAAGATGTAACAATATAGAAAATAAATATTATTCTGTAAGTGAAAAAAATATAACAAAATTATGAATAAGTTATTATCGCAACTATATAAAATATATATATGTGGGAAAAACTGGTGATAAATACATAAAAATGTGATGGTGGTGGAATTAAAGGTAACTTTCCTACATTATTCTGGATCCCTCTGTACTACAGTTATAGTTAGAAAGAAAGAAAGAAAGAACAAAAGAAAGAATGAAAGAAAGAAAAAAGAAAGAGAGAGAGAGAGAGAGAGAGAGAGAGAGAGAGAGAGAGAGAAAGAAAGAAAGAAAGAAAGAAAGAAAGAAAGAAAGAAAGAAAGAAAGAAAGCAAGCAAGCAGTTTTTTTTTTCAACACAGGATATGTTTGTATTTCTCTTTTGGTACAGGACATCAGGATCTAGGTCTACAATGTTATAGTATTATAATGAAACTGGTTACTGTACCTGGTTTACTGTGCCTTATCTCATCATTGTTTCTCTCAATATGTAATTTTAATAAAAGAAAGAGTCGTAAGGCATTACTGGGTTAAAGTCTACTAAAATCTGTGTTAACTAATGGTGCTGAAAGAAGGGGAATATAGAACTCTTGCTTATATTCCAAGTAAAATTTACAACTGGGGGAAAATAACTTATTTATTTTTCATTGTCTATGATTTTTTAAAAAATGTTACTGCATCATATCCTTTTAGGAGAGAGAAGAGGAATATAGATAAATAATGAAATGGGTATATAAATAAATAAAGGCTGAAAGAATTGGACAACTGGAAATGTTGACTGGGAACTTAGCTTCAAGATTCAGTACTGAACAGTGGGAGTGAAAGATAGGTGGAGAATTTGCCAGAAGCAATACACGGTTCATATCTTTCCCAACTAGGAATTATAATAATCAATAAATTTATGTCTTTCCAGAACAAAAAAAATAATTCTTCACTTAAGATACCAAAAAATGGGAAATTGAATTTCTTGAATTCTCCTATTTAGTTGGCTTGATACACACAAAACACTGGGAAATTTGAACATGAGATGGCTTAAATGCATGGAGAAATTGAACTTACTTGAATTTAGAGATGCAGTTTCAGATTAACCATGCTTCTCACCTTCATTCTCAGCAGTAAATGAAGAGAGGTTGGCAAACTTCAAAGTCTGTGAATGGTTTTTCTTCGTCTTTCACAATTGGGTCATTGAGAAATGCAGGTTTGCTGTGCAGGGTGGTATTCCCTCGTCCATGTTATTTGCTCCTCTTTAATCATTAGCTTTTGATAACTGATCAGCCATGATAATAATAGCTAACAATTATCAATCACTGTAAATCAAGCACTATGTTCAAAATTTGACATGCTTTACCTCATAACAATCCAATGAGCTGAGTTCTCAATACCATTTATAAGGACTCTTGAGTGCACTCTGCTAGAAAGTATCAGGGCTGGGATTCAAATCCAGATCTGCCTGAACTAGAGTTTATGCTCAAATCACTGTGCTATGATTATGAGCATGAATGTAAACTAGTATCCTATTTCTGATATTTTCTCTCTTCCCTACTATAGATGCTTATTATAGCAGCAGTACTTCTTGTACTAGAGAGTGATAACAACTATAAATGTTGCCAGAGTGAAAATTGCAGCAAAAAATACATGGTAAGGGCAATAGTTCACTGAACACCTTTTTTCTTTTTCTATTTTATTTTTATTCATTGACATTTATTTTTAACATTTTATTTTTTAATTTTTCCCTTCCTTCTGGTAACACCTAGTTCATTGTCCATGTCCATCAGTCTCTGTTTGCTTGTCATGTTCATTTGTTGCTTTTAGGTTTATATTCCACATATAAGTGATATCATGTGATTTTCAACCTTTTCTGTCTGGCTTATTTCACTTAGTATGATTATTTCAAGGTCCATCCATTTTGTTGCAAATGGCAGTATTTTATCTCTTCTTATGGCTGAGTAATACTCCATTGTATATATGTAGCACAGCTTCTTTAGTCAATCTATTGTAGGACACTTCAGTTGCTTCCATGTCTTGGCCACTGTGAATAATGTTGCTATGAACATCAGTGTGCAAATATTTTTTAGAATATGAGTTTTCAAGTCTTTGGGGTAAATACCCAGCAGAGGAATTGCTGAATCATATGGTAAGTCAATTCTTAGTTTTTTGAGGAATCTCCATACCGCTTTCCATAGTGCCCGTACCAATTTGCAGTCCCACCAGCAGTGTATGATGGTTCCTTTTTCTCTGCATTTTCTCCAACATTGTTATTACTTGTCCAGTTGAGTATAGCCATTCTAACAGGTGTGAGATGGTATCTCATTGTGGTTTTCATTTGCATTTGCCTAATAGCTAGTGATGTTGAGCATCTTTTCATTTTTTTGTTGGCAATTTGTATGTCATCTAGGGAGAAGTGTCTGTTCAGGTCTTCTGCCCATTTTTTGATTGGATTGTTTGTGTTTTTTTGTTGTTATTGAGTTACATGAGTTCTTTGTATATTTTGGATATTAGACCCTTTTCAGAGTTATTGCTTATAAATATACCTTTCCATTCAAATGGTTGTCTCTTTACCATGTCGATGGTTTCTTTTGCTGAGCAGAGATTTTTAGTTTGATGGAGTTTCATTCATTTATTTTTGCTTTTACTTTCCTTGCCTTTGAGGTCAAATTCATAAAATCCTCTTAAGATCCAAGGCCCTTAAGTATAGTTCCTATGTTTTCTTCTGTGCATTTTATTGTCTTGGGTCTTATATTCAGGTCCTTAATCCATTTTGAGTTAATTTTGGTGTGTGGTGATAGACAACAGTCTAGTTTCATTCTTTTGCAGGTGGCCTTCCAGTTTTCCCAGCACCATTTATTGAAGAAGCTTCTCTTTCTCCACTGTATATGTTTGATGTTTTTGTCGAAAATTAATTGCCAGTATAAATATGGGGTTATTTCTGGGCTCTCGATTCTGTTCCACTTGTCCATGTGTATATTTTTCTGCCAATACCATGCTGTTTTGAGTACTGTCACTTTGTAGTATAATTTAAAGTTGGTCAGAGTGATGTCTCTGGCTTCATTCTTTTTTCTCAGGATGCCTTTGACAATTCAGGGTATTTTGTGCTTCCATACAAAACTGATGATTTTTTATTCTATTTCTTTAAAAAATGCCAATTAGATTTTGATGGGGATTTCATTAAATCTGTATAATGCTTTAGGTAATGTGGTCATTTTAACTATGTGGATTTTTCCAATTCAAGAACAAGGAATATCTTTCCATTTTTTTGTATCTTATTAGATTTCTTTTAATAGGGTCTCATAATTTTCATTATATAGGTTCTTCACATGTTTCATTAGATTTATTCCTAGGTATTTTATTTTTTTTGTTGCAATTGCAAAAGGAATTATCTTTTCCACTTATTTTTCTGGCACTTCATTATTAGAGTATAGGAATGCTATGGATTTTTGAACATTGATTTTGTATCCAAAGACTTTGCTGTATTTGATTATTGTTTCTAGTAGTTTCTTGTGGAGTCTTTAGGGTTTTCTAATAGAGAATCATGTCATCCGCAAATAGTGAGTTTGACTTCTTCATTTCCTATTTGGATGCCTTGTATTTCTTTCTCTTGCCTGAATGCACTTGCTAGGAATTCCAATATTATATTGAATAGCAGTGGCAATAGTGGACAGCCTTGTCTTGTTCCTGATCTTAGAGGGAAGGTTTTTAGTTTTCACCATAAAGTATAATATTGGCTGTGGATTTGTCATATATGGCCTTTATCATGTTAAGGTACTTTCTTTGTATACAGATTTTGTTAAGTGTTTTGATCATAAATGGATATTGTACCTCATCAAAGGCTTTTTCTGCATCTATTGATATGATCATATGATTCTTATTTTTTAATTTGTTTATGTGGTGTATCACATTAATCTATTTGCATATGTTGA